>VUQK01023667.1:3670-21987 GCA_015106715.1 Bujurquina vittata | reverse complement strand
CAGAATATTTTGCATTTTCTGATTTTCTCAGTCTTTCATTTCTGTAAGCTGAATATATTTTTTGCTAATCCATTAAGTGGGAGAATAATTAACACAATTAATCAGTAAAGAAAACACATCAGTTGTAGTCTATTAAAAAGCAGTTCCTGAAAAGATTGTGTTTGTAGCTTCCAACTACCATTAAGTAAAGTATGTGTAGTGTGGCAATAATCTACTAGTCATTACGTTACAGACACTACAATAAAGCATGTGCCCATTGAGCACCTCTTTAGTTAGCAACACTCAGTTCAACAGCTGAATGGGGACGTGTTAGACACGGCTCCTGCTGCTGATATGTGAAATTTGAAATGCAGCGCCTAACTCTTTATCTTTCACCTCCCATCGTGTTTAAAGCGTGCCTAAATGTCAGCCCTAGAACTGCAGATCACTTCAATGCAAACTATGACAAAAGAAACCCGGTGCTGAATGAGAGATCCCAGGTGAGCAGACCGACAAACACCCACTAAGCCTTCCTTAAAGAGCTGCCAAATTTCAGAGTGACATGGCAGGCACAACTCAAGGTATGCAGCAGTGATATAAAGTCTAGTTTGAACAATTCATCACACTATTACTTGCTATAAAAACACTACAACTCATGCAATACCAAAAAGTCCAGTTAGATCCAGTTTTAACAGGGTGCAATATTCACAGTACAATTAGTTGCAGGTGTTTAGTAGACCTGGGCAGTATACAACCCCCAACTATAAGGGGGCTGTATACATTAGGCCCTTTGGTTGTTCCTAACCAGCCTGCAAGAGGTCACAGGAAATCACAATATTTTGTTTCTTTTATTTTGAAGGTGACTGCTATTTTGCTTTTCAAATTTATGTACATATGTGTGTGGAAGCGAAGGCAGCTTCACTCTAAATGTGTTGGAGATGTGAAATGTGAGAGATGTCAATTTGCTAGTCCCAAAAGATGTCAGTGCACACTAAGCCATTCTCTGATGGGATGGTTGATTGACACTCACCCTGTCAGGGTGAACTGTAACTAGCCAGATCGCAGGAAATCTGGTGCATCCATTGAGAAACAAAGTGGATAATTTTGAGTTTTTCTCCTTGGCTTTGAACAAGAGCTATGACATGTGGAACACAGTCCAGTTACTCGTCTTTGTACGCAGAATAACAGAAGAGTTTGAAATTAAGGAGGAGCTGGCATCAATGTGCTCAATGAAAGAGACTTCGACAGGGAGTGATTTGTTCACAGAGGTTAGTGCATGCTTGGATAGGCTGGGACAGAAATGGAACAAACTGTCAGGTGTTCCAACCAATGGCTGTCCAAATCTGACAGGAAAAAATGTCAGGCTTTTGAAGGAGACGCAAGAAAAGTGACTGAAATGAACCCAAAACTGAAATTGGTATTTTAGCTCTGTATTATACACCAGGACGTGTGTAAATCAGTGCTAGGAATTAACAAAGTTGTTGATGTAACTAAAATTCATCAGGGCAAGAGCACTTAATCACAGACAGTTTTTGGAGGGGCATGAAACTGAACATGGTGACACAGGCTGCCACACAGCGGGCAAAGGCTGGGCAAAGTGCTAAAATGAGTATGGAACCTGTGAAGAGAAATTTGAGAGTTTTGTGAGAAGAAATATGAGGACTTCCCAGACCTCTCAGATACAGATGAAAGGCAGACTTTGCATTTGCTGTTAATGTCACTGTCCTTCACATTTCACATGTCAAAAAACAAGAAAAAAGAACTGAAAAAAATAGCTAATGAAGTAATTAAACTACAAGCAAAATAGCAACAGCACTTTCCTTTTGCTTTTTGTTTATGTGAATATTAATTAAATAGTGATAACAGCATTTTTACTATGCCTGTTTCACATTTGCCAAATTTCTCACATTTCCTTGCCTAATTGTAACATATACTTTTACCAGTAGAAGTTTATAAACAGATCAAATTAATATTAAGCAGAATTGAGTTCAGCTTATTGGTGCGACCCTCCACAACAGTCCCAGTTTCTCATGTGCCCCCTTAGGAAAATTAATTGCCCGCCTCTGGTGCAGACAATGCTGCTACCTGCTTCCTTACAGTGTGTCATGGGGAAGATATGCCTTGTGCACTTAAATGAAAAGACAAACCACATACAGTATTAATAAATGTACAGTAGTAGCAGGGGAAGAGAGAAAAATGGTCCAAGCTGAGTCCTATCATGAGAAACAATCAAATATGAGTTCTAGTATTCTAGTCAGCCTTTTCAAAGGTCACACTTCTATCCCATGGATTCAAATCTCAATGGAAAAAGCTTATCAAAGCAATTTTCCCAGCCATCCAGCCATCCACGCAACCAAACCAGATTGAAACAGACTATATTAAAGGCTATTTCAACCCACTCTCTGTGACCTATGAATGAATGTTGAGGAAACACAGAACAAGACTCCATACATTGGTAATACCCTGATAAGCAGACCTGCTGCCCCAATCTATCGTGAGATTAGCAATAAAGTGGAAAAGTCGAGAGCTAAATTAGTAAAGACAGAGTTGCTTTTGAAATGTACTTCATCTAATGCCTTTTCCTGCTTAAATTTTCACTTTATTTAAGCACATATGTTGGTTCAAAACATGTTTTAATGACACTGAAAGCCTGCGGTGCAAAGCTGCAGGCTAAAAACTGATCAAACTGATACACACCAAACTAAGCAGCTTGCCATTATTCTGTTTTTACTGAGCTGCAGCACTGAATTAGTCGGGGCAAAATCCTTGCTCAAGGGCACATCAACAGTGGTTGATAAGAGTTAGGGGAACATGAAACATACAGTAAATCTAGTTTTCACCACAAGCTTTCCAGTTATAAGCACCCTTATCATGCAGCAATCCCCACAACCTCCTGAGGACTTCCTTGTTAAGCACAATTTTCTCATGGCTAATTAAGTTATTACAAAAAAACAGCAATCATTTGTTATAAACATTAAAGTCCACAAATATTCTTAAAGCATGTCAACAACAATGATCGGCATTTTTCGAGCCCCTGCTTCGGCTCGCCTGTCTCTAACGAAGAACATGCACTGACTTTTATGCACCAATCCTGAGCCAAATTATTGTCTCAATAAACAGTTTATGGCTGCACTTCACTGGATGCACAAAGTTTCTTATTAGCTGGCAGTTTTCTGGTTGGCAGGAAGGGGTGAGAGGGAAAAATGCAAACACAAACCAGTCAGAGTGGGAATAGAAACCTGACAGTCAGTCAGAGCAATTTATCATTCTGTCAAACTTCACTGACTGCTGCAGCAGAACCATCTACAGTGCAAAAAAATCGCCGCCCCTTACTCCGAAATGGCTGAGTGTTGAGGAGAGTAAGGCCAGAAAACTATACCTGACATGTAAAAATGTTTGTCACTTTTTAGCTATTGCACCTACTTGGGCTCCCATCAGTGAGGTTGCCAAAATATCGAGGAATGGCAAGAAATTTGTGCTGAGTCTCTAACAATCTCTAACAATATTTGCTTAATTTGCAAAACATGTGGTGTAGCACTTACAAGACATTATGTTTGACTGAAAATAAAGTTGAAAATGTATTTTACAACAGTTTTTTTTTTCTTAAGCCCTGACTACTTACAAAGTGATGCTTATGTATTTAACACTCCATCATAAGTAAATCTGTGGTAACCATCCAGGTTTTTGGGCTCAGAATGGTCCCATGCATGGCAATGAATATAACTCCTGAAATGAGTCTGTGTTGTGTTCTTTGATGGAAATCTATGTGCTTTCCTATGATTTGTGACTGTTACTAAATAGATTACACACAAATCCTACATGATAAAACACACTGAGCTGGAAAAGATTAAAATAAAAGCATTATCATCAGCATTATATGTGAGTAATAGGATAAAAATAAATAAGTGTGCAACTGTATTTTTTTTTTAAAGTCCCACTTGTCCAAAAAATTTCCTGTTTCCTCATCAGGGAGAGCTTCTGAACATCTGGCACTTTACAGTCGGATAACTTTATTTTGTGGAATATACTAGAATAGGTTTGCATGCCTTAATTTTCAAAAGATGCACTCATTTATACTGTACAATGCTGCAGCACATCCTATTACCCTCTTTCACACTCCAGTTTAACACCCTTTTTCCCCTCACAGGAAGTTTCAGTTTGAAAACTACTTAATATTAGTCAAGTATATAACCAGCATAGACCTCTAAAGAACCAGAAATCAATAACCAAGAAACTTTAGCAACCTTTGACTTCAAACACTCACTGAAGTCATTTTACATGTGAGTAAAGATGAAATGGATAAATAAACTAATTGCTATTATAATGCAAACTCTTTTATACTGATTCTGTTGTGTCTGTGAACTCACACAATACCATCTCATTAGTAATTCATTTCCTGTGCTACTGAAAATATTTCTTGTTTACAAGCTGCTAACCTTCTGCATCTGTCTTAGTAAGAACCCTTGCATTCAGTTACTTTATGTTTCAACAGTATTTTCTAATGCAGCATGCACAGACATGCAGCAAATAATAATTGGTGTGATGATCACTGCTGTGGGAAGGATAGTAAATGTAAGGACAATAATTCCAGTGCCAACAATAAGAAGAAAAAAATTATAATGCATAATAATAGGATCTGAGTTATTTCATAATGTATAGTATACAAATATTATCTATAGGATGCTAAATCTAAAGCTGGGTTGATAAAACAATAAAAACAATTTTTAATTACACTATTCATTATGACTTACTTCACATCACTATACACATACAGTAGTGATTAGCAGGTGTGTCAACCGGTGGTAAGTGGGTAGGGCTGTTGAGGTGGCTCCACTTGCCTCATCACTGCAGCCTGCTACTCAGTTATATTTGCACTTTGGACATTTTTTATGGGGGGGGCATTCACTCACATTGTAGGAGGGGTTGATGTGGATGTGCATGTTTCTATGGCCTTGTATGATTGGTATATGAATGTGAGTCAGTGAGTGAGTGGCCTATTTGTGAGTGCCTTGAGTGTCTATACAGTCACATGTCTGGATTGACTGCATTGGACAAATCAGTTCGAGCAAGAGTCAAGCGTAAGCTACAAACTCGCTTTCATGAGCAAAAATATGAAGTTATAAAATTTGCAGAAGCAAATTCAAGGATGAAACAGAAAATCACACACAAAATTAGATATTAGACCCCAATCTGTCTTGATATTTTGAAAAATTTTGAATGATCAGATGTTATCGAACTTACACATAAGACTGACTTTTTACAAGTCAGATAAAATTCCATGGGCCATTTGTGTGTGTGTGTGTATATATATATTTTTTTTTTCTCTAACTGAATCTTCTTACCAAGTATAGTTCAAAAAGCTTGATGTATTTAGCACAAATGCTGTCACTTTTATTCAGTCTCTTAAAGTCTCTTAAATAAAGAAAGTGACATATCTATGTATTTGGTTGGAAAGAAATCCCCAAGTTGGCCACAAAATCTTCCCAAGTAAAAGTAGCGGTTGATTATGATTATTTCAACATGAGCCAAGGCTTACTTTTCATCTCCAAGCCCCCGTCTGTCTCGTTTTACAAAGCACTTAATAAAGCTGTGGTTTTTGACTATATTTATTACCTGCAAGTAATTACCTAATATGTGCAGACCTCATCAATCCATTTGCAATTACAGTCCCAGTACTGTTAGTTCTTTAAAGTCAGCTACTTTTTGACAGATCATTCACAAATGAGGTAAATATTCCCATATGCTGTGATAGCATATTCAAATTGGCTGTGCACTGGTTAAAGCATGCCACTCTACATATCCAAGGGATTTAATGGAATTCCATCGATAGGTAATTAGCCTATTACAACCTTTCAGTTGTACCACATCCTTTGGTCAAATCACCCTTGCTACAACTGACTCAAAGATCCCATGGCAAATGGCTTCTTTTCTGATGTGCTGGGAGACAGTCTGTGATTACATTTAGTCCTGGGCCCTTTCATTTGACCAGCATATCATTTCCTCCCTGGCATACTTCAAAGTGTGGACACTTCAAAGTAGAATGAGTGACTGCCACTCGGACTCTGAGGATGGCTCTTTTGATCATCCTCAGAAAACTCCTCTAATGCAATCAGGGCAAGCACGCCAGAGAGAAGGATTTGACAGCCATAAGATAAATGCAGTAATCCTCATAGCTATCAGATAAGCACAGCATGCTCTAATCCATTAATATGAAAATGAGGGAGAACTCAAAGTGGCTGGGTGGGGGCTTTGGAGCAACAGTTAAACACTTTGGAATAAGTCTTCAAAGGAATGATTCAGAATTTAAACTATTTAATGATGTGTGTGTGTATGAATAACAGGTTCCTACATACAATGTATAATAACACTAAAAACCAAGATTTTGTAAAATTCACCTTAAATGATAGCTTACTAAGTGTAAAAGAAAATAAATGTCTAATGTGAGCTAAACTCATTAGTATCCATCCACCTGCTTCATAGTCCCCAGTTTTTAGTCCAGTTTATAGCCCCGCCCCTTCCCCCGTATCCTGTTTTATTAGATTCGAGTTAGAGTTTCTGTTTATGCTCTCCTGTTATTAAGATTTTTGTGTTTACTGTATCTTTCAAATTCTATATTATTCTAGTCTTGGTTGTGGTTATATTGAATTGTGCTGTTTTACTTTCTGTTTCCTACTGATAAGTTTCAGCTTTAGAATCCAGTGTGACTCATGCTCTGATTTTTAGTAATAATAGTTCCCGTAGTGTTTTTCCTGTCTGGTTTTCTTGTGTTTCTGTTAGTGCCTAGTCGACTGTCTCGGTCATATATATTGTGACTCTTCTTGGCTCTGAGTTTAGTATTTATCTTTTGTTTACTTTCCTATTTTACTTTAAAGTTTGGATTTCTTTGTGTCAGTTTTACTTCCTTCACCTGTATCTCATTCCCAGTCACGTGTACTACATGTTACCTGGATGGTGTTTCTCTTGGAGGCCAAAAAGAAAGTCAAACACTGCACATTAAGCTATTTCACGTCATCTTGAGTATGTAGCGGAAAGGGGAGAGACCACCAAGCAACCTTCACGTAGTAGTAGGAGAATATGTCAAGTGGTAGCTTACACTGGCATCTTCAGTGTAGAAGAATTAAACATTTCGTGTTTGGTCAGAGGCTCAGTCAGTTTTAAATAATCACAAAATACAGCAATTAGTGTGACATTGCAAATGTCATTTTCTAGAAATACACAACTTACTGTGTTTGATTTGACACAATATTACCAAAATACCAAAGCAACCAGATTGAGAGTCAAAACCTACTGCAAAAAAACAGGTATCAGTTGGGTTATTACAAAAAGCTTTTGAATACCTTGTGTTAAACTTCAGTGCAGTGATTCAGCAAATACACACTACTAATGACATTCCACATGGGCTGGTCCTTTTAAGTGTGTTTGAGTTCAGCTATGCCAGTGCAGGGATACCATGAACCTAGAAATGAAGTAGTACCAATCCCAGTAGAATGATTAATACCAATACCATGGTAAAAAACAAAAAAACAAAGCAAACCAAAAAAAAAGTATTTTTCAAATGTACTTAAACATTAACTCCTTTATTTAAAATTCATTTTAAATCACTGACATGGTGGTGGCAGACCATTTATTTAAAATGTTACCATTATGTTTTGTAGATAGGACAGGCTGAGACTAAAATGTATTGCCCATGAACATTCCTACAAGGTATAACATTAGCTTAAGCATTTATATGAAGTTGTCCACTGCAAACATAACATTTTAGCTTTCAGTCCATAGGCTAAAATGTTTGCAATGAATAATAAAGTTCCTCTGTCAATTCCTTACAAACTGGAGCCTCAGTATTATCTACGCAAAAGATTATCACTTTTCAGAATTTTGGAATCAGAAAGCATTTTAAGTATAGGTTCTGGTGACACCCCTAGGCCAATCTTTGTTTTTTATGTGGTTAAATGTAGGGCACAATGTAGATGTAGATGTAGAGATGTAGGATGAACTGTTTAAGAATAAACCCAAACTCAATGTAGTGCGTGTCAGTGCGTAAATAAATCAGTAACTGCTATTTATATTTGTAATTTAGACTTTGAATTCTTCAGTTGTAAAGATAGATGCAAAGATAAGCTGCGTTAAAGGGTGATAAATGCCAATTTTAGGTATATAACAAGCACTGTAATTCCCTAATGTTACAATTGTACCTCTCTAACTGTTCAGACCTGAGGTGAGGCTGCTGTTCAGTCAAGTGATAACGGGTCCTATTGTATAACTTTTTTTTTTTGAAAGAGCTCAATTGTTGCATCTGACCACCTGCCCTTCTAATACAAATCCATCCAATCACATTTATCCCCCCATTCTATGTCTTCCTCTTGCTATTTCTTTATCTGCAACATTACTAGAAGTACACTGTCCTGTTCATACGATCACCTATTGATCCTGTCTATGCTTCCCCATTACTGCTTTCTATTCATCTATCCTCCTGTCCATTTATCTATCCCTTCATTCATTATCATAGGTTATGTGAGAGGTGATGTGAACTTACCTAATGGGGTTATGTGTCTCCAGGTAATGGTTGGCTCAGGTTTCCCACTGGCTGTACAGATGAGAGACACATTGTTGCCCTCGTTTACCGTGATGTCAGGGGAAATGTCATATATCTTGGGAGGAACTGCAACAAAAAAATGAAAATAAAAAAATAGGAGAACATATAAACAAGATTAGCATTTCAAAGTGAAAAATGGCTCCTCCAGCAATTTCATCCATGTGTACGATTAAATTAGAGAGAGAAAAGCAGTGCATGATGAATAATACAGTAAGAACAGTAAGAAGAATATATGTTTCGGTAAATGTTCCCTCACTGTGCTGTTTGCAAAAACCCCACAGTGCATGTCATATTCAGACCCCGTGAGTCTGACACTGTCACCTTATTAGATATTCTCAGTGGGCGGAGGGGGAGTTTGACTTTCCCCTTGGCAGTCACTGCTATTCAAATGATTCAGTGACTATCACAGTCATGACTGAGCTTACATTGGCTAGTGCACAGTTAGTGTAGGTTAAGCAGATTTAAAGAAGGAAACAGTTTGTCTGATGAAAATAAATTAAGGCATTCAATTCAATTCAATTTTATTTATATAGCAGTCGCCTCAAGGCATGACATCTCTCCTAGTATAAGACAGGATAAATTTATGGTTATATTCTGTTCTACATAAGATTCCTAAGGCTCAACAGTATATTTAGTGTGCTTGGCTGAGTTCATGATAAACTCCATCCATTTTCTTCAAATTCAGGTTTGGGGTGGGGCTGGAGCCCATCCTAGATGTCAAATTGGTTGAGAGATGGGGTACACGATGTACAAAATGTCACAAAACTTACCAAATACAGCCACACAACCTTCCACACTCACATTCATACCTGTGGCCAATTTAGAATCACCAATTAACCTAATATCAGTGAGTTTAGACCGGAACATGTACACTCCACACAGAGGGGCCTCAGCCGGCTGATGGATTTGAACTGGCCAGCTGGGGCTCTGTCGTTACCCACCACAGCACCATGCTGCCCATAAGCTCAACTCTTTACCAAGAATCAGTATGGCAATATATCGTACAATTTCCTCTTCTGTACAGGTTTTCACCACATGGAGATAATTATTTGATAATTTTTACAAAAACATGCAGGAGCGCTAAACAGATCTTGACTTCCCAGATTCACGAATGCTTAACTTCTGGTGGTGGAGCTCATCACATGAATGAGGACGAACAGACTCGAAGTTAACTAACGTGCGCTCGCTGCGGGAAAATGGCTGACAGCACAAAGTGTGGGAGAAGATACAGTTTATATACTGACCTGTAAAATTCTTCAAAGTGAATAATAATAATACACTCTGACAGCATAACAGTGAATAAATACATAAGCCCTCCTTTCTGGCTGTTTAAGGGTATTCTTTTATGTATTATAGATGACTGTCTTGTAATGTATCATCTTTCGCAGAACTTCTGTATTGCGATACCTTGGTTGTTGTAGGAAATGCATCATGATACTATTTTATGGTCAATTACTCTGTGATTCTTAGCCCCACAGAACTAAACCTGACTTTTTTGGAATCACTCATCAAAACTAATTTATTCTTCGATATGTAGCCAGGCTAGGAGGCTGTATAGCATCCATTTGTGAAAACGAAAAGGGAAATTCTTTTGTATTGATGGCAGCTCATCAGAAGTCCCTGCTGGACATCACTTACACTTATAATTGGAAAGTTTCTGTGCACTTAAATCCTCTTGGAGCTTTGATGTTAAAAGCTTCGGTATTTAGGGTGCTCAAAACGCAGAGAGAAACACATGAAGCCATCCACAAAGGCCTTTAAACACATTTGAATAAGCACACATGCAGGTACGTGTGCATGCGCACACACACAAATGCAGGCTTATGAGACACTATTTTAATCTGCAAGATTTGAATCTCAGTGGGGGCTTTTCTGCAGTGGACTGTGTTATACAGTAATGGATTCTCAGTCATCTGGGTCCAACTATTCAACTATTCTACCCTCTGATCCTGCCTGATGCCTGCTAAAAAAACAACAAAGGAAAAGTTGATTCAACAATTTCAAGAGTTCCTCTTTAGGCCCACCAACACTTTTTAGGTCACATGGCCTCTTGTGTCATTGAACTTTCACTGTGTTCAGCATCATTTGACTCTATTCACTCTGAGTATACAAAGGAAATTTCAAAGAACCTACAGTGTAAATAAAAGCAAAATCTATGACTAATTATATTTTAAATATACTGCTTAGTGTTTAAAAAATGTACAATTAAGTTAAAACAAATAATAAAACAGTATCTTTCATATACAGAAAACAATCTGTGATCTGAATTATATAAAACTATAAAGCCATGAGAGGAACACTGATGAGCAGCAGTAAAGGAATAAACAGCCTGTTATACTGTACCTTTAACTAGGGCTGCAACGATTAGTCGACATTGTCGACAACAATCGACAATAAAAATAGTTGATGACGAATTTAATTGTCGATTACAGTCTTTTTATTATTGGTGATTTTTTTTTTTACAGACTGAGACGTCTTCCTGTCCGCCTATCTCTGGCGAGCGCAATAGCGTTCAGTGGCGTGTTAAGTTATGGCAGCTAATTAAAAAAGAACACTGTGTGCTTAACAGATAAAGGTTGATAAAGGCCGAAGCGAGGACCGGGGAGGGGAGCGGTTAGACAGCGGAGGATTTCGCTGTCGCTTTTTGGGGAAAAAGAAAAAAGGTCATTACGAGGGGTTGGAAATACGCTGCATTGGCAACACTGAGCCCAACCGAGGTCCAGTTGTTTTTCCGGGTTTGTTCCCGCTGTCTGTACTGACCTCACGAGAACTGCGACCCAGGCTACTGCAGGTGTTTGGAGCAGCAGGAATAATTTTTTTAAATTATTATATTAAAATAGGGGAAATTTACGTGAAAATAATAATACGGGAGGACATCTGGACAGAGGGGTAAAATACGGGAGTTTGCCGGCCAAAACGGGAGACTTGACAGGTATGCATTTTAAGTAACCTTACGCTAAATGTAAAAGCTGATAATTAAATAAGAGTCATTTCATAATTATGTGATTCATAATCCGATTAGTCGACTAATCGGTTTAATAGTCGATGACTATTCGACTATCAAAACAGTTGTTAGTTGCAGCCCTACCTTTAACACAGCATATTTTTTTATTAAGAACTGCCAATTGTGAAATACAACATGGGTTATTAAAAATAATCTGTTTTATAACTCTGAGACTTAAAGGAAACAAACTCTAGGGTATGAATCACAAACCACCTCCCACCAGCCTGCGCTGACCCAGGCATAACCAACAATGAAACAAGGGAATGCCCACGAAAACATCTGCAGTGCTGGAGGTTTTTGTTGAGGGATGATAGGCGTCGTTTTTGATCAACAGATCTGGATCTAAATGAGATGAAAGTGGTGGACCTTCTGTGGGAGAGGACCGGAGGCGATGTTGAATCTAGGTTATTGCTTGTCAGACTCCTGTGTTTACTTGCTGTAGGACCCCAGTGTTGACACATCTCCTCAGTGTCTGATAGCGCAAAATTGAAAATGTTGGGGTTGTCTACTGATCCTATCTCTCTTTGGCAGGGACTGAGAGGTTTTCAAAGGTTTAGATGAAGAGCCCTCTGTTTTTCAGCTCAGAGCTGCAGTAGCTCAGTGGCTTTACTGTATAACAATGCTTGCTCCAGTTAAGAATAACAACCAATACTGTGAAACGGAATAAAAGATCAATACATACCAGTCAAACTTTCAACACTAAGTGAAAAACTTTTTTTTTTTATCATTATGGAGCTGGGATATCTGAACAGCTGAATAGTAATATATTCACCAGACAGTATTCTATGTTTTCGATTCATGCCTTTTAAATCTATTACAGTAAGACACAATCCGACTACCCAACGGCAGTTTTTGAATTGTAAACCTTTGATCTTTAAACTTACTCTGCTACCTCTTTCTTATTCTGCTGTCTTTTGCAGTACCTCATATGGAGGAACAAAACTACCAAAACCAGTAAATGCATGTACTGTATATAAAACTCAGTTGCTTCAAATAATATCAAACAAAATGTAGTTTTCACATTTTCTGCATTTACAGGGGTGGCAAAATGAAAGTATATACTCTTTAAAAGTTTTCACATATCAGGACATAATAAAAATAACATGTAATGCAAAATGTGACATTTTACAATGTGTCATTATTTAACAGAAACTAAGGCAAAATTCAGAAGCAGTGCGTGGAAAATTAAATGATGACCATACTGTAGCAGCCAGGTGCTGTTAATCAAACGCACTTGATTAGCACCGCAGCGCCTCTATAAAAGCAGAAGGCTTGGCAGTTTGCAGGTCTGGAGCATTTAGGAGTATGTTAACACAATGCCAAAGAGGAAAGACATCAGCAATGATCTTAGAGAAGAAATTGTTGCTGTCCATCATCTGGCAAGGCCATGGAAAAAAATGGGAAGGCCATTTTCATTCTTGAGTGAGAAAGATTATTCACAAGTGGAAAAATATTCAAGACAGCTGCCGGTCCTCCCAGTGGAGTGGAGGGGACATCCCAGCAAATTAATTCAAGTTCATGACAGTATGATTAGAAATAGAATGACCAATTACAGCTTGTTTGCAATGGTTGTCAGGAGAAAGCCTCTTCTCCAGCTTGCAAAGTTGCATCTGAATAAAAAACAAGAGTTCTGGAACAGTCTCTTCTGGACCAAAGTACAGATGTCTGGCCACAATGCACAGCACCACATTTGGCAAAAAAACAAACAGCATATCTGCAAAACACCTCATACGAGCTGTCAAGGAGGGGTGATAATTTGGGCTTGTTTTGCAGCAACAGCAACAGGACCTGGGCACCTTGCAGTCACTGAGTCCAACATGAACTTTCATCTGTATACCAGAGTACTATAGAGTCACCCTGACAGTTAAAGCTTGGCTGAAAGTGGGTGACACGACACCAACAAATCTACACCGGAATGACTAGAAACGGGAAGGCAATGTGTTACCCACTCCAAAGTCCAGACCTTGAACTGATGAGTGAACTAAAGTGATGAAGAGTGGGTCAAAATTTCTCCACAATGATGTGTGTGACTGAAGTCATACAGACAATAATTACTTGAATGGGGCAGTCGCTGAAAGTGTCAGCTGTGTCATGTTTTGTCTCACTACAGCAGCCCACAACTGAAAATAGTTTTATTTAAGAATTCAATGTTGCTATTAAGTACGAAGGGTTTATTGTGTAGGGAATGGTGAACGAGTCATAGCGTGACAAAATATGATTTTGCCATCTGTTGTTTCTCCTGTGCAAAAAGATAAATAAATAAAATCCTAAATATTATCTTACATTTGTTTGTTTTTTTATTAAGTGGGAGTCTTGTTGCTAAGTTACAGAGCTGAGCATTTGCAACTTTTGTTGCTGAGGGGGTTATGAGTGTTGACGCTGCATCAACACTGATAACATGTCATAACTCCCATCCATCCATCCAGCCGTCCATCCACCCGTCCATCCATCCATCTGTCCATCCACCCGTCCATCCATCCATCCATCCATCCATCCATCATTATTTTTGTACGGCCTCATAAACGACTACACATAACAAATATTATAGGATCTGTTTATGTTTTATGTGTCTGAAAGAAAAATATATATCAGCCGATAGATCAGATTTTTAAAATGACCAAATATCAGTATCAGCATCATTCGTCAAAGTCCTATATCAGTTTGACTTTAATGTGTATACTGTATGTGGAAAGCATGAAAAGAGAAGAGCAAAAATGCTAGACCATTCCATGTGCACACATAGAAAGCTAAAGACGGGGACAGCAGTAGTCAGAACAGAGCAGGCACCAGTGATAACAGATATGGCATTGATTAGGTCGGACATGGCATGAAAGGAGCTGAGTTGCAAAGCAGTTTAAATAGAGTAGCCTATATGAGCTTTGCGACTTGGATGCGTACTGTAGAAGAATATCAGCTGAATCATCAGCTGATGTGGGCTGGCACTGAGATCATCTTATCTGTCTGGACTATACTTTTATTGCGGTCGGCCTGGACTAATGCAGGTGAAAGTTATGCTTGATATTTTGGCATTTTGCCATTATTAGAAAGTGAAAAAAAAGGACAGAAAAAAGATGAACAGCCACAAGTGCCATAACTGAAGTCCCATTACAAAGACTGTTTTACAGTCGTAATTTTTGTGTTGGATTCCAGTAATGGATGAGTCATTAGCCAATGAGCATATATTTCTGGCTCTTCATGACAAGTGCACTATTCAATATTTTATTGAATAAGACCTGAAACTAGTGATTTAGCTCAAAGACTGATTAAAAACATTTTTACAGAGGTCACAGAAGAAAAACAGCTATTTCTCCACAGATGTCTATACAACTGTACGTATTTGTGCAAGCAGAGGAGTTGTTGGCCAGTAAAGAGCAGGGAATGACATGTAGTAAAGTTCCAGTCAGCAGGAGGTAAACTAGAAACTCAGTGCTGTAGACATTAAGCCTATATATTAAAGGTCCCAATCCCACAGCTGTTGCCCCAGATTGGTATAATCTTAAACATGTAGTGAGGTTAATGAGAGAGAATGTGTATTACAGACCCGTTATCTTATTTCACAGTAGTATACGTCTCATAACATAATAATGGAGAAGCATGGTGCAAAAATGTGAAAAATCTGCGTTCAGAAATATAGCATTCATCCTTTGGTAACAGCAACTATAATGATAATTTTCTACATTTCTCGCTTTATTTTTACACAAACAGAAAAAAAAGATGTTTCTTCATGTGCAGTGGATGAAAGAAACACGAGTCCTTGGGTAGCAGCAGTGTTGACAATCTTCCTATTTGAGCTAAACTGACACCATGGATTCTTTAGGCATTACATCTGAATGTAGGTGATAGTATAAAGGTGCTCTTACAATGTCAGTCCAGCACTTCAGAAGCCAGAATAGTCAATACCTTGACCCAATCAACCCTTAGCAATGGTGGCCAGCGTACTTCAGGTGGCAAATTTCATCCTGTTTTCACAACACTATAACACAGTTCCTCCAAGGTAACATATGTACTAAGGTTTCTCTTAAGGTCAGGATATGCCAGAAGATAATAGGATTGCTGTAATAAAATAAGCTGTTAAACCAATCGTAGTAAAGTGTAGTTAAAAAAAAAAGTTGAAACAATGTTGATAAGATTGGTTTGCTCAAATGTATTTCCTTTATTTTAGCATGACCAGTCATAGATTTTTCCAGCTTTAGGCAACTTAACTCAGCACAATGGAATAGAAATATAAATAAGCAGAGTATGTATGTGTATATATATGTATGTACCCTATCACCTCTTTGACGGGTGGAGTAATCTAAATGAAACTTTACACAAACATTGTCACATGTACAGCAATTTCTAACATCGCTTGGGGTGGTTTTATGCTAGTATGAATGCAGAAAAATACAACTACTTTGTCAAAGTAAATTAAAGGAAGACTGGTCACATTTAAGGTGACGTTCATATAAAAGTTAATCCCTGCTGTGATAAGATATTGCGGGAATTCTCAGTTGCAAAATTTTCAGTTCAAACACTGAAAGCCTGTAAAGTCCAGAAATGTTATTTTCCCAAGGGCGCCTCTCTCTGATTGCTCTGTATTATCACTTTCACACCTCCTCCACCTCTACCATCAGAAACAGTTGTGACTACGCTACCCCTTCAACAGCAGAACAATATAACCCTTCCCTCGATACCAACATCACCAGCTTGTTGTTTTCTTTGGGTGCTAATTCATTAACGATGCTATGATTGTCATGTTTGCCCATTCCTCTCTAATTTCCCTTCTCTAGCCCTGCGGGAGGTGCCGAGCACAAGCTGCCACAGCTGATCTGGGTGGCATCATCTCCCTCCTAGCAGATGCCTCAGGTGAATAAATAAGCCTGTAATGACGCCGCCTTGGATTACGGAAATGCTTACAGCTGCACTATTAAAATGCAGGGGTTTTCTTCTGGGGCTGCAAAGTGGGATGCACACTACTGGGCTCTTCTATGAATTCTGACAGACCTCTCCAGGATGACTTCTGCTACTAAATTGCAGGACCCAATTACTGGCTAAACCTACTGCCATCAAGCTTTCCAATTAGAGCACAGAGGGGAACCCTGGCCACTAGCTGTAATGGACGGCAGTATGGGTGATGAGTCACAGGAAGCTGAGAGGAAAGAAAGGGAAGGACAGGTGAGAAGGAAAAGAAACCACCCTTTATTTTTCACCATCAATGGAGAAATGGATAAAGATGCTGTGAAGAACAAAATATATCTTTAAAATTCTTAAATTACCCATTTCCAGATGTCCCCTAACTTAATAAAAACAATAAAACCGTAAATGTATACCTATGTTTCCAGGGTGTAATATACACCTCTATAATGAGACAGTTATTCCTAAAGGTTTTCAATAACATTTCCCCCACTGCACGCAGCAAAAAAGAACCAACTTCCTCTCTGTTAATTAGGTGTCAGACACGGAGACTAAACATAAACAGTGACAGATTATATTACGCAAAGGGATTACCTCCATTTGCAGTGTCATAAAGCATTCACAGATAATTTGTAGCACTTAACTTTGGGAAAAGTTCATCCAAATAGAAAGAGAAACGTGCCACTATTTGATATGAAGTTTTTCTTTACTGCTTTTGATGCCCCCAGGAAACAGCTTGCCCACACTATCACGTTTGTTCTCATAAAGATAAGTGCACTATATGTCAGATCATTATTTCACGGGCCTCAGAATCACTTTTTTACATATTATACACATTTTAAAAAGCATGGCTAATAAAGCAGGATTGATTGGTATCAAAGCTGTGGTATAAAGAAATCTGGAGAAGCCAACAAAATAAGAAGAAAAAAAAAAGAAAATGGTAGAAATTCAAAATAAATTTGCCTTCCTGTAAGACTCCTCTCTCAGTTTTAGGCTCCTTCCACCTAATGAGCAGCGACATATACCAACCAACATGTTTGCAGCACAAGCTCGATCAAGCAAGTGGGCCAGCCCAGACGAGTTTGTTGTGTAATCCAGCTTTTTATGAAGCTAAATATTACCTAAATCTGCCTTGGCTGAGGCCAAGTGTGACAACTGCAGCGGTTGCCAGTGCAGGAATAAACTAATTTTACTGCAGGATTTTCCATCATTAAATAAGTCTTTTCACCATCTAAAGGGTTAGCGTGGGGTTAGAGCAGCATGCTCTACTCTGCTGTGATTGGTTGTTTCCCTACATGGCTGTTATCATTTCTTAAGCTGTCTGGCAAATGATGACTCTGATTCTCTGACTGAAAGGCTTGATAAGGAAGAGGAGATAAATGGGTCATCTGTGCACCTGACTTCTACCTTTATTTGTTTATTTATATTTTGCTGTTATACATATTTCAGAAAGTCTCTGAAGTTAGATTTTACACCTCCAATTTAAGTATGAACAGTCTGAGTGGGTCTTTACCATCAGTTCAAATCTATGAATTATCAAAATGAATTAAATTAAAATAGGCTATTTTGCACAATTAAGAAGTTGTACCCATGATTTTTTGCCATTTTAAAACATTTTCAGCACTACTATAATAGAAAATTTTATTGAAAAGAAAGTATTGCAGTGCTGGTTGGCAGAGACTGTGCCTATAGTGGATTTATAAATCTGTAAGAGTCACACTGATCTCTGAAATATGCATGTATGATATTTATTTATTTTATTGGACTTTTTGAGCAGCGGCAGTGTTTTTTTTTTTTTTTTTTTTTTTTTTTCGTGTCTTCTTTTTTTTTTTTTTTTTTTTTTGTTTT
>VUQK01023666.1:66154-81507 GCA_015106715.1 Bujurquina vittata | reverse complement strand
AAACTGTATTGCTGGGAGTGCTTGTTGTTTGCCGCTGATCGACATGGTGTTTGGAGCCATACTGGGATTTTAACTTTGACTTGCCTAAGCAAGGCAGCAATGGACATCCGGACACTTACAAGCAGCGGTGCTTTCCAGAACTTTCGGGGGAACCAGAGTGGATCAGCTGATCGAGCGGCGAGTGTGCAGGGAAACAGCTCCACAACGAAAAGGTGAAGAAAAATATGGAAATCTTAAAAAGACTGGTAGATTGTGTCATTTTGGGGGGCAATCAGGAACTTTAATTTCAGGCACACGATAATAATTTTATGAGGTTGTTATCAATGCTTTTTTATGTGTCATAGCTGTAGCGGCAGTAAGAGACTTGTGCACCCCGGGTTTGTTTCTTCAGTAAATGCATTTATTCTGCTATCAATCTGCAATGCAACAGGTCTTTATACTGCATTTCTGCATAAAAAGATGTTTTTTATAGCCATAAAATAGTTATGGAGGGTGGAGTGATTCAGGCGGAGCACTACTGAAGGCCTAGGTGTGAAATGTACGCCCGCCACTGCATTTGAGTAATACTGCTGAGCAGTAGATATGGTTTTAATGTTACTCAATGATGAGTCATAGTCTGTATTATTTATGGCCATGACTCATTCCTGACCAACATGTTAGACAATGCTCAGCCAACCAGAAACTGGCATCACAGGCTAATCAATAAGGCTGCGGCTTAGAACTGACGCTACTACAAACAGACTGGCTCTTTACCTCTAAATGTGGGATTCCCATGTTTCTCACTATCTAGCTACTGCCAGCACCTAGATATGGGAAATCCCCATTTTCTCCAGCTGTGGGCTGTGCAGAGATGCCCCTGAGACAGTCCAACACATAACACCAAGGTGTAAGATGCAAGCAGGCAGGCCATAAATGTAATACTATAACCATGTAGCTGGCAGATTATAAGGAACATCTGTGCAGAGTATGACCTGGAAGTCTCAAGATCAAAATGGGATACGGCCCCAAGGCTGGTCGGGAATAACAGAGCTAAGACAATTTTGTGATGGCTAAACAACCAGACATAGTAGTAGTGGACAAGCAAAGGATGACAGCTGTAGTGATAGATGTTACTATACCAAGTGATGGCAACATCAAGAAGAAAGGACACAAGAGGCTCGATAAATACCAAGGGCTCAGAGAAGAGCTAGAGAGGAAGTGGAAGGTGAAGGTAACAGTGGTGCTTGTGTTAATCGGAGAACTGAGGGCAGTGACCCCAAACTGGAAAATAACAAAAAGAATAAAAGTAGTAATATGTTTTGATTCAGCATGTTTAAAAGAAAAAAAAACGCTCGTGAAACTGATCTTGGTAATCGCCCCCTCTGAAGTGTCCAGTATTTCAGTGTATTTATAATTTTCTCTCTGCAACTCAATCATGGAGGATAAAGTATTAAATGCACAGTCACAGGCAATAGCACTGTGGCGTGACAGTTGTGACATTTTAACCAAAAAATAGAAGCACCAACTCGAACCATTAAGTAGGTCAAGTGACAGAGGAAAAATCTCTCCCAGAAAATAATTATATATTTCACACTTAAAGCCATTCCAGAAGCTTTGTGTGTATTTTAAGACAGATCCCCACGATGAACTGCTTAACAAATTTGCTTGAGGGCGATCGAGGAACTATCAATGCCGCTTTGAACTACTGGCAGGTAATACATACTTCTGTCAATTAAACCTCAAACTAGGAATCCCAAGTCTATTAAGAGTGGCATTGCCTCTTCACGTTGTCCCGTCACATCAGCAGTAATATGTGATTTGACCAAGTAAATTATATCTGCACACTGAGTGGCCTGATTTCTATAATGATGCACTTTGAAGTAAAGAAGACCTTTTTGTACCCCTGTGTGTGTGTGAATGTGTTCATAAGGGGGGGATGTATTCTGCTTTTGTTATGTGCCATCTTTTTATTTGTATTCACATCTTTTGAAGTAATGAAAATGTATTGTGAAAATAAACCTCTAGTGTTAAAGTTCCTGCCAGCACAGCCTAGGCAAGATGCTGAACCCTGAGTTGCCCTTGATTCATCCAATGGAGCAAAAGTGCTTGTATGAATGTGTGTGCCATGAGACTTGTAGCAAAAAGCGCTCTGAGTTCTCAGAGTAGAAAAGCATTACTGTATATATAAATATGCTGTAACCACAGACAGTATGAAAGATGGACCACTATAGCCATGAAGTCAAGTGCTCATTTTGGTCTTGTTTTGAAGCGTCAATAGTAGTGTTGTGGCCATTAACATGTTGGCTTTTTGGAGCCAGAGGTGACCATTTTGTATGGGAGGATACCATGCTACCAAATTTGGTTAGCAAGCCGCATCTATAAGCTGCACCCATACAATGCACACACACACAAATAGCTGATAGTTAGTGCTAATTAATAGACTTAATGAAATGCAAAATTTTAACTCCCTAATACTGATGCACTAACTTTATAGTCTGTTGATCACATCCATCATAGTTGCTGATCTCGTAACACATTATTCTCCTTCAAGGTCTCTGAGATCTGCTGACCAGCTACTCCTCCGTGTTCCAAAATCTAGACTTAAGAACAAGGAGGACTGAGCTTTCTCAGCAGAAGCCCCTAAACTGTGGAATGAGCTGCCCCCTCATGTTAGGTTAGCCTCCACCTTGCATGGTTTTAAAGTACACCTTAAAACTAATTTTTATTTCTTTGGCTTTCAGCCTGCTATGCTATTAGATTATCTTTTGTATTTTTGTGATTTCTTGGATATATTCCTTTATGCGTGTGTGTGTGTGTGTGTGTATAGTGTATTTCTTATTTTATTGTGTTACCCTTTGTTTCATGTCCAGCACTTTGATTAACTTTGTTGCTTTATAAATACATTTGGATAATTCTATCAAATGCTCCATAAGGCACCAACAGCAGAACTGGAGTCACTCATTTCATTAACTCTAGTTATTAAAGGTAAAACTTAAACTATCCATAGAGGCCAAAGTTTTTTGAGGTTTTTTTAAAAGGCTATAAATATGCTTTTTGAACTGGCCTTTTTTAACATCGGGTTCTAATGGCACTAAATGGTTTTTGGAGCATTTCTCTGTAGACTTAATTTATTATTTATCTTTTTTTTAAGCCCTGGTGGTTGCTGTTTGACTGCAACATACTAATACAAAACTAGAATTTTATTCCCCAAAACTGCACACTTCTTGGGCATTAAAGCACTAACACCACTGATGGAGTAGTCCAGTTACCTGAGTGTGATACGTAGAGGTGAGAGCTTGCACACAGCTAGGGTAGTGTTTTGTGTTTAAACTGGAGAGGTTGTCACTTCTGTATTTCATAGAATACAACCAGAGCGAAGTCAGTGCAGTGACAAGTCCATGAGCCAAAGCCAACCTTTTTGTCCCGTCCGCGTACCGTAGTTCAAGCCGGGTTGTTTAGCAACGCTCCCAAACTGAAAACAACAGACCGATGGGGCGTAAAATTCAATAACGTCTTTATTATTTCCGTGTACGCTGATTGGCTTTTTATTCAAGCGACTAATACTTATGTAGGGTATTTACAATAATAGCACACTGATTAACGGCCTACTGTTTACACCCCGTTTAAATAAAGTGGATTAGAAGTGAATTGTTGTTAAAGTAGCATGGGCCTCGATATTCGTCAATATCTAACCAAGGCTAAGGAGCACCAAGGTTTGTCATACAATTAACTCAGTCGATGAAGAGCTGTAAAAGTAGGCTTAGCGTATTTGTTTCATGCATGCAGATTGTGGAGCTCTGCAGTCAGCCTACGACTTAATCAAGGGGGCGACAGCAGCTGGAAGCAGCCGGCGAACTCCGCGCATTGATCCGGAGTGGTGCGTCCTGTGCGCTGAGGCTGGGCTACAGGTGAGAGAGTTACTGATGAAGAGTTTACGTGATAATCGATGAGCTGGAGATAAATAAATGATAATTTAATCACTAATGAGGCAAAGGATTTTATGGACAGGGCTGTTTATTTACAGTTACCAATACCAGTTTTAGCGTCCCACTCAGTAACAGTGCATTAATTCCTCTTAACCCAGATTCATTAAAAATAAATAAATAGAAGAGGACGACGCCACTTAAATTCTGTCTGATTTCAAGCTATTTATCCATCCCTTGTTTGGAAAAGTAACCTGTTTACAGGTTGCATCTGTTAATGCCACTGCTAAATATATTTAAATTAATTTATGATTCCCAGGACTTTTTGCATGTGTAACACATCTGTATTTTGGATAAAAGGCTGAAGAACAGGCAACATCATCTTAAGATGACTTTGCAAACTACTATTACTGTTTCTGAATTTGATTAAACCATGACACAGTAGCTCGTGTGTTGGATCGGACCACATGAACCAGTTGTTGCTCCCCATGTGCATCAGTGAGCCATGGCTGCCTGTGACCCTGTTGCTGGTTCACCACTGTTCCTTCCTTGGACCACTTTTGATAGATACTGACCGCTGCAGACTGGGAACACCCCACAAGAGCTGCATTTTTGGAGATGCTCTGACCCAGTCGTTTAACCGTTACAATCTTGCCTTTGTCAAATCCTTATGCTTGCCCATTTTTCCTCCTTCCAACGCACCAACTTTTAATACAAAATGCTCACTTGCTCCCTGATATATCCCACCTACTAACAGGTCCCATATATGATCACTTAAAAACTCACAAGAATCACTGAATCACATGGAGATCTACAGTACAATGAGCACAACAAATGTAGATGTCTATGCATTAACTTATAGTCAGCATCAGACTCAGACAGGCTGAAATCCTCAGTTTGAAAGATTGCAATGAAAAAACATTCTCTGAAGGTGCCTGCGAGCTCACTTTCCAAATGCAGAGAGAAATGTTTTTCTGATGTGAAGAGTTCCTGACTGCTGAGATATGGCATAAGACATAGTGCTTCAAGCCGCCTCCTAGAGTAAAAGATTGGCATCAGACTGTGAAGGTGTGGACCTTAAATTTTTATAAGTAAATGCCTGCGACTTCTTCTGTGGAAGCTTCTTAAAGCTGCAAAATGAAGCTAGATGTTTGGCGGTTGTTTGTTGATTAACATCAGTGCTTTGCTGCTGATGGTGTCTGCAGGTATTAATGTAGAAAAATCAAGGTAATAAAAAAGCCAGCAGGACCTCCCTGCTGGAGGACTCATTTCGTTATGTCACTGTTTTCGTGCAGTAACTTTAGTTCGTCTAATCAAGCTATTTTCCCATTAGGGAACGGTAATGAATATTCAGTAATGCAGACTGAGCTGTCCTAAGGCAAGGGAAACATATTTGTATAATGAAACACAGGGATATTCTATAATGTGATTTGTTTTCTCTTCTTTACATCACACAGCAAGTTTTCCGTGAAAGTGCAGCTTAGCCTGAAGTCTTAAGCTTTAGTGAATACTGAATTAGTCTTCATTCGCAGTACATTTACATTGCTGCGTTCTTCAGTTTTTCCAGAGAAGCATGAATATTCTTATAGCCAGTATTCAATGGATATTCTTGTTACTAATCCATTGCTCATTACTGTCAGGTTTCACTTATTTAATGATCTTTCAGCGTGAGAAAACAGTGAAATATTTGCTGTTTTTTACAACACACACAAAAAAAGCTTTCAGAGCAAAATGCCTCTTGCGTGATTATCTTCCTTGATAGTTCTGCTAATCCCCCAATATAAAGCTACCAAGTTTGAATTCCTTTTACAATTACCAGGAGACAGTTTGCAATGCAGCACGGAATGAATATGTCTTGCATAAAATAAATGTGCATCTCCCATACATTAAGCCGTTTCAGAGTGCTTTTAATCTTGCATCACACACAGCAAATTGCTGGTTACACACTCTAACTGCAGATGAGAGTGAAATATTTATTTTTCTTTGGCCTTTGTGCTGCTCTTTCTCTGTGTTTTCAGCTGGGCTGTGTGGAGATAAGCACAGCGTGTCTAAAGATGTACTTTGAAGGGAATCCGCCAGCTAATCAATTTTTGTGTCGAGCCTACCTCTGCCAGGGCCAGCTGAAGTCTCCGCCGGCCACTGGGAGTGTGGTGAGGACAGTAAATTGGACATATCTCCTCAAGGGGTGTTGTGTGTGTTTGTGTTTCTGTGGCCTTCAGATATATACACATGCAATTATTGTAGTTGCTTACTGTACTCATTTGCACTAAAATTGGAGCAGCTCTGTACACTAGCTCCACGTTTCTTCAGACTCAAATAAATATTGGCCTTTGTCACATCTGAGTGCAGTTTAAAGCCTTTTTTGCTAAACTATTTGTCATGGTTTTTATGTTTTGTGTGTTATGACAAGTTCTCACGTCCCCTTTTTGCATTATTTTCTATTTTTAGGAGGACTTCGAAGAGGCTCTGATGTATTTTCTGAAGGCAATTGAAATTTCAAAGCGTGAACCAAGGTATGCAACCTCACTCAAGCGTGCTTGGCTTTGTTGTTACAGTGTCAAGAAAGATGACCATTTTCTGTTGTGTACAGTTGATCATCTCTGATATTATTTGGCAGTTGCTGCCACAGTGCTAAGTTGCGCCGGTAAAACACTTGATGAAAGCCAGATATTCTCAACGGGGAGCGTTGTTTAGCTGTGTTAGGTTAGGATCAGTGTGTTGTGCCGAAATGTGCAAATATAACACGATTCCTCATGCTTCACCCCAACCCCGAATTCACAAGTGGATCATATTCATTGTGTTTTCTTGTCATTTTTAGCAGATGACTGGAAGCATCTGTGAGCAGGGTGAAATGGGTGTTACATATATAGATGTAATAATAGAAATTGTGACAGATATGTTCCCTTGTTATTTACTTTGATGGATGTGTTCGGAGATACTGGCTTAGCCTTTGGAAACGATGAGCGCTGAATTTCTTTGCTAATGAACCCATAGCCTGTCAGTAAATAGGCTGAATGAGAAATCTCAATTAGCACTAAAGGGAATACATATCTAATATAAGCAGCCCACGCTAATGCGCAGTCCACTCTCTGGTGAATAAATTAGCAGCAGTCAAACAGTCTCTTTGCACAATTTTCTCTAAAACAGTGGCTTAAATTCATAAATCCCACTTATTTCACTTCGAAGAGATTCTGCGGGCCGCTCTCATGTGGCTCATTGGTCGATTGTTAATCCACACACATTTAAAATTCACAGGACTTGCTCACAGAGAGCTGACACTTGGTTTGAATTGAGTTGTACTAAGAGATAAAATGGCTTGCATGTGTATCACATAAATAATTCATTGTTCAGTGTTTACTTTCTGCAATTTGTTTGTGTCTTACAGACACCACTTCATGGTGTTCAACGCCTCAGTGTTGTACTTCCAGACAGTGCATCCTCTCCTGCAGCCAGGGCGGAGCCTCCACCTGGTGCCCTCTCTCAGGCAGGTGGTGCAAAGTCTGGAGGAGGTGGCAGACCAAGACCACAGCTGGAGGGCTGAACTCATGATGCAAGTGACCGTGCAGTGCTCTCTTACTTAGCCTTCATTAATATGTCCAGTTGTGATTTGGTGCAATCTCACTGTAAATTCATAGAGATAATGAACTGAGTTTATTAACCAGCAGTTTATTTATGACCACAGCTTCCTGTTGCCCCAGTTACTAGGCTGCCCTTTTTCTCTTCCATAGAGTGGAGAGCCTCTTCTATTCTGAGCTGTTTAATTGTGTTTTCTCTCGAGCCCAAATGTTAGTTTTATCTTTGTTCAGAGGAAAAAATGTACCATTCATTGAGATTGATGGCTCAGTGATGGAGCTAATCAGATTATTAACAGGATGGGGTGCAGTATGTCTATTATATGAATAAGGATTATTTTTATTGTTGTCTTTTCACCCTTTGTTGTATGGATACAGGGGCAGCATGCTGGTGCGGTGGCACCTCACAGCAAGAGGGCCTGGGTTTGAATCCACCTTGGCCCGTGTCTTTTTGTGTGGAGTTTGCATGTTCTCCCTGTGTCTGCGTGGGTTTTCTCTGGGTACTCAGGTTTCCTCCCACAGTCCAGAGACACGCAATTAGTGGGGTTGAATTAATTGGTGATTCTAAATTGCTAATAGATGTACATGTGAGTGTGAATGGTTGTCTGTCTCTATGTGATATCCCTGTGACAGGCTGGCAATCTGTACAGGGTGCACCCAGCCTCTCGCCCTATGACAGCTGGGGGGATAGGCTCCAGCCCCCCGGCGACACTAAAAAGGATAAGTGGAAGAGGATGGATGGATGATCCAAAGAAGTTAGGATAGCAACTAAAAATGGCTTCCTATACAAAGTCATTGTGCTGCTAAATGAATGTAGTGTGAATGGCTGTCTAAAACACAAACTACATATTGACCATGGAGGCAAGCATCATCTGATATCCCAGTGGTGGTGTTGATCCTACAAATATAATAATTAATGTTGTTTCAGGACCATCAGTGCTACCAACCAGTCACATGGGTTTAATGTCGTAGCTTTAGGACTTCAAGAAAAATATGAAATGCTTACACTAATGCTTACACTAATGAAAAAAAAACCCCATTATGAAAATAATGTCTGATATAATGATTTACACAGATAAACACAATTTTAACCTAAACCAAATATTTTCCTAAACCAAACTCAAAGTGAAATAATACAAATATTATTGAACTGAATACAAGAAAACAAAAGTAAATAAAAAGTCGGAAAATAACGAGTCAACACTGACTTTTCGTTTTGCACAGGACGCAAATCCCAGTCTGTCAGGTGAAGTGGATGCATACATCCACCACAACCTGCTCCTCACACTGACTTTGTTGCCCTGACTTCTGAAAGCCTTTCTGCTTTAAAGTGTTCTTGTCAGAGAGCTTTTCTGCCAGAAAGCCTTAAAGGCAGCTTCACCCACTGCTGTGTTTTTCCCCAGGAAGATCCTGGAACAACATGAATAACATTGTAGGAACAACACTGACATATCAGATACATTTTGCCTCACAAAAGTAAACACGACAAGCTCCGGAAAAGAAAGACTATTGTGCTATTATTGGCATATTAATTACATTGAATGTACATTAGCTAGGTGCACATAGAAAACTGGGAATTGGCTAATAGTACTGTTAATACTGTGAAACTCACCCGGTGACAGATGCCCACATGCTTGCTCTCTGTTTCCATTCAGGCACCTGATCAAATGTTTTATGGATTCCAGAAAAGTTGAGGATGCATCAAGTTTTGCAAAAGTTACAGAAGAATTCATCAAGTCACACACTCCACATCTCTATCCACGACTCTTTACTTTATTGGTAAACACAGCATGCACAGCTTATCTGAAGGCAGAAAGAGAGTCATGAATTTATTTTCCAGTTAAATCTAATAAGAAAATTGCTTTAAAAGTTTGTAGCATTTCCCCATTTCCCCAAAAATAAAGTTTAGAGTTGTACTTCTCCCATACATGTGCAAAGCAACACTACACTATGGAAATTAACAAAAGCCAGATTACTTCCCATTATGGATACAGTGAGCCAAGAAAAAAATTAAGTGCACTGATACCTGCACAACACAGCAACATGATTGGCTCATATGTTTCCTGGTTGAGGTTTTAAATCGCCCTTGGGGGCATTAATGACTTCAATGCCATGCATCAGCCCTTATAATGTCTCTGCTTTTAAGTGAGCAAGAAAAAAAATTTTTTGGCAGTCATTTTAAACATTTTTTAGGGTGTTTAAAATAGAATAGAATAGAATGCCTTTATTGTCATTATACAGGATGTACAATGAGATTGGAGGGCCACTCCTGATTAGTTCCGTGCGACCTTTTAATAACCTTTTAATAGTATCTAATCTTTTTTGTATTTTAGTGCAAGTCTTATAATATAAAAATACACGATTCAGATGTTATAATTAAAAAATAATATTGAATTGTATGAATTTATTAAAGAAACTCAAGGTTGATGGCCAAGTTACAGAAAGCCAGTAAATGAAGTCTTTGTTGCACTACATACATAACAATCCATAACAAAACTCCTGACCGTTGACCATATTCATAAAATTCTGAACTAACCTGATGATAAAGTATAACTTCTGACTTCACTCTTTTTAGGTACAACACCAGCTGTCAGAGAGTGACGTCCTCCTGGAAACGAGCAGGCAGTGCACTACCTTAGCAGTCATTTACGAAATGCAGGAACTGAAAAAGTAAGGAAAGTTTCTCGTGTACCATTCATGTAAATGTTTTCTCTTTTCTGCTTTGACATCACTGGAGGGCTCTTTTTGTTGCTGAAAGCATTGTTTTTGTGCTGTCAGGATGAAAGTCCTTTGCAATTTTTATCTGTCGCTGGGAAAAGCAAGATGTACTGTAGCTGCGATTGTCCACAAAAAGAAGCCATTGATCTGCTGTAATGATGTTTGTTTTGGAGATAAAACTCTGCTTGAAAGCGTGCTGTTGTGATTGAGTGCGTGTTTATTGCTTTGAGAACTCTTCTTGCTAACAATAGAGGCAATTTGAGTCATGAACTTGATCAGTTATGACCTTTTTAAAGGTCATTTTGTTTCCCATGTAGGATTCTGTGTTTCTAACCTGCAGTATGTCTTTACCGTATTCTCCACCATGTTATTTTAAGCTGTTGGACTTGAAAATGTGCCTCCAGATATGTTTAAAACTTGGGCAACATAGTTCAGTGGGTCAATGATCCCTCTCGGCATATCCTGTGGCATCCTGTAGTGGCCGGGTTTTTCTGCCTGCCTGCGTACATTAATAGTATAGTACCGTATCGCCTGGTGTGGCATACTGCATCCAATCCCATCCCCCAGCCCATTTCTGCAGGCATGTACTCAACATGTCACAGCTCCTTATGGCTCCTCATTTCAGCATGACAGCATGACTAAGTCAGACTCAGCCATCGTCAGCACCATATAGGTTATTTTGCCTGAGGCTTATGCACTGTTTGGTGTGAGTCTGTTAAAGGGCAAATGAAAGTATAAGTTTAGTCCTGGATGCTTACATGCATGTACATTCATGTAAAAAGCGGTTTACTGATGTTTGTAGCAGGTTGGACGGATTAGACAAGGACAAGCTGAGAAAAGAGAATTCTGCCAAGCTCGAGGAGATTTTCTGTCTCTTGGTGGATTGTACCAAAGAACCTGCTACACCTCTGAACTCTAGTCCTCTTCAGAGCTCAGCGCCCATCCAGCCATCTGACAGGTCCGTGACCGAGCGTCTTGATCATATCTCCCACAAAATTACCTTTTATTGCTCCCTGTTCTCTTCCTAAACCTTGCTCTACCATAAACCCACACACGGCTATCCCAGGGGAAGTACATTTCTCAGATTACTGTACTGAAGGGTTGTGAATTGTATAAATTATGTTTTATCTGGGATTTGCAGAGTTGCCTTCCTCCTGGAGTTGGCTGTGCTGGCCTTGCAAGTGAAGCATCAGAAAGTAGCTGCCGACTGTTTGAAAGAGCTGAAGTCGTCGGGAGAGGCTGTGAGTGTCCGATATTCTCTTAAAACCTCAGGCAGAAGATGTAACTGCACATATTTTACAAATATGCAAATTTATGCATGGAGTTTGACATTAACTGTGACCTATTACGCCTTTCCTTATTTTCTGTCATAGGTACTTTAGTGAGTGCTCTTATATAACATGGCCAAAATTTAAATAATGAGGTCAGCAAACGTACAAGTAATCCCTTTAAACCAAGATTCAGGCCTCAGACTGCTCTAAGTGCAGTGCTGTTTCCAGTCCTCTCGCTCACTGATGTCAGTGAGAGCAGATATCCCTAATATTGTCATCTCAGACACATCTCTGGCTGTGAGCACAGCAGCTCGACCCACATGCTGTTCAAACCTTCTGTTCACAACGAGCAGCCAATCAGAGGAAAGTTGCAGTAAAAGGAAGAATCTCCAGTCTCATTGTACATCCTGTATAATGACAATAAAGGCATTCTATTCTATTCTATTCTATTCTATTCTATTCTATTCTAAAAATGTGTCCATTGCCCTTAAAGTAGGCACTTGACAACACATGGGATGAACTCCTTAGGTCATCCATTCCCAAACTTTCTGTAAGTCTGTCACTGTCTATTTAGAAATGTGAAAATCTTCTGCTGCCCACCCAAACCTTTGATCGCAAGTCTGATCATCAAACAAGCCTGAGATTTGTCTTTGTGTTTTCACTCATTTAATTTTCATCTGCTGACTTTGTTTAAGGTCAGGATCAAAAATTTCACTGTCTTATTTTTTTTAGTTTAATTATTGCAAATGAGTTCTCAAAGTATCTTGGCACACCACGAGGCTTCTTATTACAAGATAAATAGATGCTGGATTTTTACTGTCAGCAATGTTGAATCTATTTCTTTCACTGCTTTGTATTTTTTCTTATGAGAATATAATCAGTGCCACTGCATGTGGAGGATCTTCTGCTGTAAAAGATTTAGTGGTACTAATTTGTAGATTTTTCAGCCCATCCATCTGGTCCCTGCTGATTTCTGACTGAACATGTGCTTTTTATTTCTAGAGTGTTGGCCAGCGTATCGTAATGGAATGTGTCCACTGTGAAATCAACCTCCTGAAGAAAGAGGCGAAGATGAGTGAATATTCCAAAGCCAGCGTAGAGGTGCATGAATTATCAGCCATGTGTTTTAAGGCTCATGTTAGAGTGAAAGCACTAGACCCACTAGCAGATACTTCATTTAATATTTTCTACAATAATGTTTTTTATTGTCATGCACTCCAGAGATCTGACTTCGGTAGTTACTGTATCTCTGCCTAATTGCAAGTCCATCTAGAAGTGTTACATCAGTTAGCGATTCAGTCAAGACTTTGAATCAAATATAATCACTTTCATATATATTCTGGAATTTTCCCCTCTAATGAGGAAAAATATGTTGGGAAGAAGGATCACGTGATCATGTAATCCCATTACGCACGACTGTGAAAACTGAACTGGCACATATAACATATTCAGCCCACTTTAATCCAGATATGCTTGCCAAATGAGAGGAGTCTTGTGCTGTCAGTGCGACAGGAGAGATTCTCAATCTGTAGCTGTTGTCCCACAGGCCCGACTGAAGGAAATAGGCAAGCTGGATCAGTGGCTGCAGACTGCAATGCGGGAGGGGGGCCCTCAGGCTGTGCAGGCAGTGTGTGCTACCCAGTGGAACTTCTGCCTGCCGCTTTTGCACCACAACTTCAGGAATCGCATCAAGACACCTCTGCTCAGGGTCGCGCAGGCACTGGAAGAGATGCAAAGGTTTTCATCTTTTTTCATAATCGTCACGGCCTTTGTGTGTATGTTTTGGAGTTTTTCCAGGCTGTTTTTTGTCGTCGTACTTGCGTTTCACACAATGTGTGTTTGGGTGAGTGTTGCACTCTTAGAAACCTCCAGTCTAGCCATGATTTGATATGAGAAAGTTGCTCTTTCCTCAGAATAACAGTCTGCTTTGTTGCCCATTGAAATGCCATGTTTCCCAATATAAGCAAAGCTGGGCTCAAAATTTTAGGCATGGCCATATTTACAACATGTGAGCATGGCAGAAAGACTGATGAGGAGCTGATCAAGTCAGCCTGTGCTGAGTGTTACTTGAATACTACTTAAAGGGAAGGGAGCTGACTGAAGTTAGCACAGTCAGTGTCACAAATTTGCTGCAGTTGACTTGATGAGCAGAATTTTTCTGAATTTTCGTTTTCATTTTACATGTCAGAGTTTCTTGCGTTTTTTTCTTTTTTTATGTTTCTAATCCCTGGAACATTTCAGTGTTTACACGTTTCCTACACATTATATAGTTATGATAAAAAAAAAAGTGCACCCTCTGTCAATTCTAAGCTTTTATCGAAAAAAAAAAACCCTCATCTACACGAGGCTTTAAAATAAGATCAAATACAGCCTCAGATGAACAATAACACATGATATATTACACTATGTTGTGTATTTAACAAAACCAAACCAAAAATGCAGAAGTAGTGTGTGCAGAACTAAGTACATCGCATGATTTAGTAGTTTGTAGAACCTTTAGCAGCAATAATTTGAAGTGTTTTCTGTATGACTTTATCAGGCTTGTTTTTGGAGGGAGTTTGTAACACTCTTCTTTATACCTTTGCTTCAGTTCATTGAGATTTGTAGGCAGTCGTTTATTCACAGCTCTCTTAAGGTCCCACCACAGGTGGGTCAAGTTGAGGTCAGGACTTTACCTGGGCCATTGCAACACCTGGATTCTTTTCTTTTTCAGCCATTCTGTTATGGATATTTTGGTGTGCTTAGGACCCAATGTGGCCAAGCTTTAGCAGACAGACGGTGTCACTTTTGACTCTAGAATGATTAGTTACACAAAGGAGTTCATGGTTGACTCAATGACTGCAGGGTGCCCGAGTCCTGTGGTTGCAAAACAAGCCCAAATATGAGGTGTTTGTGCTGATATGCTGTGTTTGGTTTTCACCAGATGTAGCACTGTGCATTATCACCACACATCTCCACTTTGATCCTGTCTCTGCAAAGGAAATTATTCCATATATCTTTGCTCTGTTCAGATGCAACTTTGCAAACCCAAAGCTACAGCCACACAGGAAACCATTTCCCCGTCTCGCGTCACTTTGAACCTGACGGCTGTCACTAGCAGACATTCTACACTCCAGTTTCCTTGGTAACTGTAATGTACTTACTACACTGTCATATGTCGCTTTTTTGCATTTTGGCTTAGTTAATGTTAAATAAATCATGACAGTGTAACATTTCATGTACTGTCTGTGTAGGTTTTTCAGTCATGGTACTATTTGACTCCTACCACCCACTAGAACACAAATTTGGGGTGATCAGGATCCTGAACCCTGGCAGAAGGGAAGGAAAAGGAACACCCACATGTAAAGAAAATCTAGTTATGCACTAATGACAAATGGAGCAACATTGTCATCCCGAGGACAAAACTCACAAACACAAGCTAAGCAACATAGTGCATGCTGTGCAGTGCACTGAGGAGTGCTCAGACCTCTACACTGGAGAAACCAGACATCCAAACAAACGCATGGCACAGCGTAGAAGGGCCACCTCGACAGGACGCCTCAGCTGTGCTTCTGCACCTGAAGGAGAGGGCACGCTTTGAAGGATGCAACTGTTGATGGTTAGAAAGAGGAGTAAAAGAGGCCATCTATGTCCACTGTGAGTGACCTCACAGTGATTTCACCCAAAACTCCTGGTGGTAATAACCCATGCCTTTTTTCACACCTTGGCTTACTGTATGTGAGGATGCACATGATTACTAGTGGGTCAACAGCCACCTCTAAAGGGACAACCCCCACCAGGGTTTAAATACCTGGGGTTCTCCACCTTTTGTTTTTTGAACTGAAGAAGCCTCTTTTTACATGACTGTATTAGTTCATACTGGAACTGTTTATGTGCTACTGTTACAGTAT
>VUQK01023666.1:50759-66134 GCA_015106715.1 Bujurquina vittata | reverse complement strand
TACTGTTACAGTATGTTGCTGGAGCTGCGCTGTCAAGTCCACTCAGAGCTGGCAGTAACTGAAGAGGAGGAGGGGCGCCTGGAGGCTTCCTTGACTCACCTTCGGAAAGCCATGCTGCTGGATAACGGGACACAACAAGAACGCCTGTCTTCAGCTTTCCGCCTTCTCCAGCTTAGGCAGACCCTCTACCAAACCCCTTCCCGCGATGAGGATAAAGCCGCAATGCTTATGCAGCAGGTTTTCTGTCCTTCGGCACTGTCTAACATTACACAATATAACAACTCATTTACAGTAGGCTGCAAAAAACAAGAACATTTGGTTGAAACATATAAATAGGTCAGTATTTGGGTGTTGGAAGAGCAAATAGCATGCCTTTTAAACTATACTGTATACTGTGCTTAAAGGTGGCTTGAAGAGTCTGTATAGTCTACATGTTCATTCTGACATTGACCCTTTCCCTTTCTTTCTCAGGCTAGAGACATGCCCCAACAAGATAAGACAGACTTTCGACCCATCCTGGTTGATGTGGGCCTTCTTTTGGCCCCTGATGATTTTCAGATGGTGCTGGATGCAGACGACACGTCAAAAAGTACAGAATTCTCCTCCTCACTTTCACACTAAGACATTTTCTTTGCTTGGATTTGCTAGAAGATGTACTCATGTAGAAAGAGCTAGAAATACATGTCCAAATTAAATGACACACTCAACCATTCATTTAAATTTGTGAGTGTGTCCAAACGTTTGACTGGTACTGTACATGCATATATATTAATGCTTCACAGCAGAAGGTTTTGCTGAGCTACTTGATCTTACATAAACCTCACTGATCTGTGCTGACGGAGCCCTCCTTCACTTATAGAATACATCTGCAAGGCACACTCATGCAGCAACCACATAATCACATGTAAAGTTGGTATTCATTTTATGCAGACTGATTGAATATCATAGACCTACACTGATATGCACTGTGTTGTATTTCCCTTAGTCTTCAGAGATACTTGCTGAGGTCACATTGAACTTTATTGTTCAGTGGTGTGCAATTTCTCAGAAAAACTGCTTTGAGAAAGTGTTCTAGTGTTGCTAACCGTGAAGCCACATCATCAGTGTGCGATGAATCACGGAGCAGAAGGGCCAGAGCTCGGGGAGAGCCTTTGATCTCACGCTTGTTCCAGGCTCCTTGCTTCATAGCATCAAATGAGCATTCAGCGGTCCTAATGACCTGGGGAAAAACTGACAGCTTGTCAAAGGGCTTCTACTGCAGGCATGGGTTAAAAGCTTTAGTCCCTAGAGGCACCTCTTGTTTTTGTCCACGGGCCTCAAGCATCCCCCAGATGAAGCCACTTAATCATTGTGTTCTGAGCTTCAAAGCCAGCACATAAAGTAACCCTTTAGACTAGAAGAATTAATTAACTGCACCATGGTGCCACATTTTTTTATCGTTCCTAAGATGTTCACCAATGAGCGGTGTGTGTGTGTGTGTGTGTGTGTGTCTGTTTTTGAACTTTCAAAGTGAGCACACAGGGGCTTGTGCATTTCACTGCTCTACACATAGTCTGTGTATTCATGATTTAGCTCAGACAACAAATACTTGAATATTTGTGTTGGTGCAGATGCATTTCAGTAAAAAGCTGGAATATGCTACTGTCTAATCTGATTAGACTGCAGTCAAAAGTGCTCCTGTTTGAAAGAGTTAGCAGTATAAATAGGCTGTTTTCTCTTCATGGATGTTGTATAAAAAGGATAATTGTGCAGCTTCCTCAAAACGATGTCATTATTACCATACAGTTGTTCTAAAAACTAAACTAATGTAAGCATGAGAAGCTGTGCATTAGAATAACTAGACTTCTTATAATGTGTAATAGCAGGAAACTTGTATTGATTCATTAAAGAAAAATGAAAAGCTTTCCGGTATTAATAAGGTCGACTTATGCGGTGCTTCAACATTTGTCTAGTTCCCGCAGGTGGTCTTGGATCTGGACCAGTGGCTCAGCTCGCTGCAAAGGCTCAGCATCACTCTGCATCTGTACAGAAGGTGGAGGGACACATGGTCAGGCAAAGAAGTGATGCGGATCACACCGAGATGTGCGTGATTGTAAATTCCCATGTATTAATTGTGACTGCACGTGTACTGTTTATGTATGTATGAATGAACCGTGTTAAGTTTTCTCAGCAGTTAGTTTTAGTTGTCACGCTTCCCAGAAACCCAGTTGGAAACTTTCCTGTATAATCAGACTTTTATGGCTTGTTGAATTTATTACTTCTTGCTTTTACCGAATATTAGATACTAATGAATGTTTGATCTATTGGTCGTCTCTGCGGTTAAGGTTGTTGCGCGACTATACGTCTGCACCCTTCCATTTCATCTTCCTATTCAAAGTGCATAGTTGATTTCCCCATGTCTGCCCCTGTCATTACTGTTAAAGAGATGTGCACGTCAGTAACGGCAGGCTTAATGCTCAGGAGACAGCTGAACCATCACGACTTGAGAGCAGATTTTTATTATTCATGACCCTGTAAACAAACAATATTCGATCATATACAATGCGTAGCTGTCCCCTTGTCACAACCTTAACCTTTTTAAACTACTTATATGTACATTTTCTTTATTTCTTGGCTGTTTCAGGGTGAGGTTGTGGGCAACGTTAGCAAAGACAGCCAGGAAACATGAAGTTTGGGACGTGTGCCGAGCTGCTTGTCGATTCTGTTTGCTTTATGATAATGGGAGATGGCAAAAGACTGACAGTAAGATGATGACTGATCTTAAGTGTAACAGTAAAATAACAGAAATATCTACAGAGCTTCGGAATACAGAAAGAGCAAAGTAAAACCAGGCTCACATATGAAACTACTATAGCTGTTGTGAAAGATGTTGTGTGGTTGATAAATACAAGAGGAGCAGGAGAGCTTTCACTGATTGTAACATATTTTGTTAATTCTCTCCAGCTTTCAGCTGCTCAGAGGGAGAAAACTGTGGAAGCCAACGCTTTGAGCGACTGCTGCGCCTTTTAGCTGAAATTCACTTCATCAGTGCCGAGGTTTGTTCTTGCTAACTGCTAACCCCAGCCACTCTTCAGCTGTTGTGTTCCTACACATGTAAGCAACGCCTTACAGCAGGCGTCATATAACGCCGCTTGGAGAAGGTTGTTACAGGCAAGTATATTAGAAATATCTAAATGTGGAACAAAAAAGAATTGCACAGTGGTCAACAGGGCGAGAGGAGACTCCCCCTCCAACTCCCTCCATTCACTCACAATTTATTAGGTACACTTGCTTGTTTCTAATCAAATTTCTAATCAGCTAATCAAATGGCAGCAACTCAGTGCATATAGGCATTGTCAATGGGAATAGAATCTAATGATAGCTCGTGCTGTCTTTTTGAAATACCTTTGCAGCAGTAGACAGGCATTATGGGATTTTTAACAAGCCTGTGAAGTATTTGTTGATTAGTAGGAGTCAAAGACTGCTGTGCTCGTCTTATGAACTTGTCTTATTGTGCAGACCTGCTTGCCATCAGTTGTGCAGCTCCAAGTCTTTATTAAGTCTATAGAGACGTTCACTTGACAGCACTTAAAAGAAAATGAAGACAACTACCCACACCCGTGACATGACCTTGCCAAAACTGACACACGCTGTAGCCTCTCTTCTTACACCTTTGTTCTATGACACGGGGATATGGTTTTTGAAAATTTGGGTTAGATTTCATTAATTCAAAGCTACATTCTTCCCAGTCTGATGATGAAGACTGGTTCCTCTTGTCTTAACCGGCTTGTCCACCACTGGATAAAATGTTCGCCAGTCATTTCCTTTTTTCTTTGATCTGCATACCTGAGCTTTAATGCTTTTAAAGAAGCTGTCATCCCCATAGCAGGAGGTTTTTCTCTTTTTATTATAATGTTGTCAAAACAGAAAGTCATCTTTAATATTATGGTTTCTGAAATTAATACATTCGTTCTTGTTCAGGCCACCATTCAAAAGCTACATGAAGAGGGGGTGCAGCTAAATAGCCCTGCTGTCCCGCCGCAGAAGAAATGGCTTTGTGTGTCAGAAGAAGATGCACACTGGATTATTTACAGGTGGAAACACAATATGCACACACACACACACTGGCATCCGACAACCAGACATTGTGACTGCTCTGTGTGTCTGTGCCTGTGTACTCGTATTTGCTGTTTATAACTGTAATGTAAAAGTGTGATTGACTTCATGGGGTAGTGAATATGCTTTTAAAATGTAGACATTTGCATAACTCGTTGGAAATGATGACAGACAGAGCTGGAGTGGTGGAGTCTGTGTTGTGTAATAATCAATTACTTTGCAGCTTTGCAGTGTGAGAAAAGTAAGATTTGAGTATTTTGTGTTACCAGAAAAGCAGCTTTTGCCCTAAGTTGCACATGCTGATTATATTGTCCCAAAGTCCCAAACTTCAGATGAATACCTGATTAAACAGAATGTATTTGACATTGTCGAGGGTGCCACTTTTCTTTGAGCCTCATTTGAGCAACTTTTATTTAGCAAATGAACCTATTCATCTAAAAACAAATTTAAAGAAGAAACCTGAAAATACTATACTGTTCTCTCTCGCACACATACCCAAAGAGTACTTTTTTCACTCTTTTCTGTATTTCTGTACCTCTCTCATCCAGGGACTGGATCCAGGCTCTCTGTGCCTACGCCACCTCCAGCTTTTTGCGGGCAGGGGAGCTCGGAGCAGAGATCAGAGAGTTGTGGGTGGTAGATAATGCAGCCATTTACCTGTGGAATTATAATAGCCATTTGCTCGCAGCTGGGGAATACACACGCCCGCTTCCCACCTTCCAGAGTCTGGTGGACATGCTGCAGAAGACCGGGTACATCGGGTAGGCTTTGTTATTAAATTACTCCTAAATTATGGGGATCGGTATAGATCCAGCAACCCAGCTTAATCGCAGTGTCACAAATTTAACATAAAGGTAATGAAAACACAACCTAAGTATCTGAACTGTAAAAATACCACATAACACCTCATTATGACATAACATCCGTGACGTTCTAGATTTTTGTCTCTTTTCATGTGTCTCCTTCCTTCATCTTCATGTTCATCTCTCTGGCGTTTGTGGGAGTTTTGCCGTGGTCCCTCTTTCAGTAACTTTCTGCTTTTTTTTAAAGGTTAGAGCTGTATGTAGTTTTCCGTGTATTCGCTTCTCTCCTTTGTTGTTTTCCCAATTTTCTTAGGTCTCAGTGACACTAGGGTAAAAATAGGATGGCAACCTCCATGCAATTCACTTGCCAACCTGGTTGGAGAGTGAATTGCATTGAATTTTTTTGTGTTGGGGACCGGCTGCAAGAAGTTGAGGGTGCTGGACGCTTAACCTCTGACAACAACCTTTGGTCTCAAGGTGATTGCACAGGTCACCTGGTGGGAGGCAACTTATCTCAGTCCAACTTGGACTGACTGCAATCACTCTCAAACATATTGACGACGGTCTGCAATCAATCACCAGCTAATTTATGAACATGAACACATTGCCAACATGTAATCAGTCACAGTCAGTCTGCGTCGATGAGCGAAAATCAGATTATGAAACACATATATGAGTTACTAAGGTTTGTGGTAGGTAGTTTACTATAAATTTCACTAAATTTAACATTGGAAAGCCTGCCTTGTTTTGCTCCCAGCCTGCGTGTGATATTTGCCACTAGGAGGGTTTGTTTATTTGGACTGAGAAGGGGAGATAGTGTGCGGTCGGCACAGCTGAATGGCTGTGAGTGCAGTGCCAAAACGGTTCTGTCCTGTCGCTCTTACTCAGAATGTAGCTTTTAATGGGACTGTGTTAATATATTAGGTTCATGTCTGAATGTTAGAATATGTTAGGATTAGAGTTAGTTAAATAATATGTACAATATTCCCAGTCTTACGCCTTCCTCTTCACACATTCTCCTTCCATTTGTTGCTATTTGACCAGCTGCGTCATTTAATTTCAATGTTTAACAAGAAATGCATTATTATTACTCCTCACAACTCGTTGTTATGTTGAAACAGTAAATTACACAAGATAAAATTTCTTACTTTGGTGTAACTAAAAAGATCAGTGTAGATTGCACACTGTGTAAACTAGTGTTAAGCAAATAAAGACAACCTCTAAATGAGAAATATTGATGTAAACTTAATTACAAACTTAATTTTATATGGTTGATGTCACAGTTTTAACCTGTTACATTTACAGTTATGGCCAAATGTTTTGGCAATGGCACAGTTTTTCTTTCATACATTTTGCTGCTTTAATTTTTATTTAGATTTTTTTAAAAATTAGTTTGTATTAAATGGTGATGAACAATTCATAAGAATGTCATAAGATTCAAATACTTTTATTGGTCAATAAGTCGTGGAACACTGGACACCTCTTTATCCTCTCAAAGATGTTCGAGTGTGCATAGGAGTTTGCCCACCCAGTCTGCATGTGTTTTGTGGAGCTGATGAAAGCATTTGACAGCGTCCCTCGGGGTATCCTGTGGGGGGTGCTGCGGGAGTATGGGGTGTCTGGCTCCTTGTTGCGGGCCATTCGACCCTGTAAAACTGCACCGAGAGCTTGGTCCGTATTACCGGCCATAAGACGGACCGATTCTTATCATCAGATGATGCGATCCTGTTGGCTTCATCAGGTGGTGACCTCCAGCTTGTGGTGGAGCAGTTTGCAGCTGAGTGTGAAGCAGCCAACTCCTCTAGCTCAATTCCCCGGCCGGGGAGAGGGATGATCTGGGCTTCTCTGCTTAGACTGCTCCCCCCACAACTTGGCCCTGGATAAGCGATGGATGGATGGATGGATGGATGGATGGATGGATGGAGGGAGGGAGGGAGGGAGGAAGGAAGGAAGGAAGGAAGGAAGGAAGGAAGGAAGGAAGGAAGGACGTTTGGCCATAGTTTCTTTGTTTGTTTGTTTTCAGTGAAAATGACCCAGCTGCTTAACCAACACTTAATTGTGCATTTTGTACTTCTTTTTTTGCCGTTTCTGTTGATCTGTTGATCTTATTCTCCATTTATCAAATTTTTAGGATGTTTTTTTGATTGACGTCTGCACATATTTTAAATTATTCTATGCATTTTCAACGATTTTCATCTGGCCAGCCATCATTTTGTCTGCCCTCAGTGGAATACTGTGCACACAAAGTCAGGTAAAACTCAATATATGCGCATTTGTCCTCAGAAAACTATTCAAAGCATATTTATTTTGTTCCTCACTGACAGCAGAGGAGATGGTTTATTCTTGGCTATGGAAAGAAGCAGTGAACGCTCATGAAAACAGACCAAACTCTCCTTGGGCATAGCAATAATTGCACAAATTTTGGGATGCCCTTGCATTCTCATCTGACATGTTACCAAGGGAACTTTTTCTGCCCAAATCTGTGGTGGGGGATTCTAATTTCAGGAAGAGCTAAAACAAAAGCTGTTTGGCCTTCAAGACAAACTTTGAGTTCTTACCCTTCCAGAAAATGTCACTTTGGAACATTCTTTGTGTTGTATTTCTCAGGAACCATGCTCTATTTGTGCTGCTGTGTGATGCTGTGGCCCAAGGGTTGATTCAGCCTCTGTCTGGACCAGACAGCATTGTGCCAGCTCCAGTAGAAGACAAGGGCAAAAAAATAGCTGAGAAGGGCAAAGCAAAAGCTGCCAGTGCCCATGGGGTTTTCGTAGACCCTGGCCTCCAGGATGTCCACAAGGCGTTAGAGGTATGTCTCTTTGTGTGGCCGCGCATTTCTCTAGCAATTATCATAAAACTTTCTGGCCTAACAATTTGGAAAGTAATTTGTTAGGATATAGAGATATTTCTATCTAGATTAAAAGCATTTCTCTTGGGATTTCTTTAAAAGCAAAGCTACCTCGAGAGAACTGATTTTGCCTGATACTTGTGGAGAAGATAAGATATGATCAGTCCTGGGGAGGCTGAAAGAAGAAATTAGAACACTCTTTCTATAGGGAAATGTTTGCAAAGGTTATGTAACATGTAATCATGATAAACAGGGGCTGTATATATGATATGTTACAAAAGATCAAAACATTTAGTTAGAAATCTGTTGACTTCTTGGATGGATGTTGTAGAAGCATCCACGATTGGTCCTGTCTGGGTGATTGGAGTGTTTTGAGCTTCTTTTTTGTTCAGTTTTTTATCTTTTCACTGTGAAAACAATGTGTGAAATCCCAGCACTGAGAGCTTAAGAACTGATTGAAATCTCTGAAAAGAGTTTAGTGCATAGTGTGTACAATCTCTGTTTGGAGGACGTGTTCAGAAATTCAAGCTTTAATCTTTTGTGCAGATATTACGCAGCTAACAATATGAATGTAACATTTACAGACTGTCATCTTTTTTTTTTTAAGTTTTAAACTTTCAAATCCAAATTTTCACTTTCCAAATCACAGCTTAAACTCTCGGGGTTTGGATTTAACCTTTCAAATGTTCCCTTTTCATGCTAGCTATGGATGTGATTCTACTTTATACAAACAGTGTCCTGTTTCACAGAACAAATAACATAGAGACTGTGAAAATGATGAACTTCGAGTTACACACTGATTACATGTGGTCAGCAAGAAGCACATTGTGTCTGTTTCCATTATAAAGAAAAGGGAAAACAACACCTTTGTATGTTTTTTTTAATGGTGCAATATGGTCAGATACAGTGTCTGACTTGAACAAAGTCTCGCTGAATTCTGACTCCTTTGTAGCTTGCAGTAGGCTTTTGGCCACAGAAAGTAGTTGGTAAATGGGGTCTTGCAGTTGCATCATGATGTATAATATTTAATTAACACCTGCTGAGTGTCTCAGATTTTTTTTTTCTGTACCAAGTACTAGCTGATAGAAATTTAGCTCATTATTGTTTTGTACCCCTCATCATAGCTGTGTGAGTACGCCCTTCGCATATCAAATTCAGCCATCCCAGGGGAGACCGTCCCCATCGCAGCAAGGAAACGGGTTTTGGCCACATGGGTGCAGATCAAGAGGCTTTTGCAGCAGCAGACCGGCTCAAAGATCGATATGCTCAAAGATAAGGTATCATTCTTAACAATTTTTCATTAGTTGTTTTTTTTTTAGATTGCTATTTCATGTTTAGGGCCTAATCATTCATGAGAAACCAAGTATTGCCATTAAAAATGAGCTAGTATTTCAACCTGTGGTTCATCCAGGCAACAACAGTTAAACTAGCAGGCGCTGGGTATGTGGCAACATAAGAAGTAGTTTGTGTGATGCTGTCTGTTTTAATTTTTTGATTTTCCACAAACATATGTCTGGAAGGGTAGGCAGGGCATAGAACAGAGCCATATCACCAATCTTGTTTTGACTAAGCCGGTCTTGACAGAATCAAATTAAGTTAGGTTAATGCTTCAGAAGTTGCAATTGCTATATTGCTGCATTTGCAGTTTTAGGATGCACTTGATATAGATGCATAAAAAACAATCAACTTCAGTGATGTACAGTAACCCCTCAAGCAATAAGAAGAGCAAAGCTGTTTTCCTGCCCTCTTGTGCATACATTATTTTAATCTTCACTTTAAGGGTCATCAATGCTCCTTTCATACTTTATCCTAAGCCAAAAACAGCCCTTTTAGCAGCCTTCTATTACATAACACAATAAGTAAGAAGTAAGAGAGGATGGATTTTGCTGAGTCATCTGTACGGCTCAGTGTCACATAATGTTGTTTTCATAGTGTAGCCTGTATTATGATCTTCATGTGCTTATGATACTGTGAGTTTATGACTGCTGACATTTTTATGAATCTTTTTGATGTTGTAGGTGTTGCATGCGCCCTATCTGTGTTAGAGCTTTGTGTCCACCGCTGTGTGTGACCATCTCCACATGCCATTGTACTGCATCAGAGTGGGACAAAAACGAGGGGAAAGCACTCACGCAATTTGTCATTTGAGTGGACTGTTCAATTAGTCACCATAATCCTTTAACTATTCATCAGCCAACAATCTCCTGCCCTGCATTAGTTCCTTCAGCCTGATGTGTTTTTGAGTCACAGCTAGATGAGGTTCACTTCATGCCACGCAAATTACAAAATGCACCGTTAGTATAACAGCGGCTCATCTCTAATTGCAATCAATAAATCATTCGTCGACTCATTTTCCACACAATGGGAAGTTATACATTATCAACAAGGCCATCTCTGCAAGTGTTTGGAACACATATAATATGTTAATTATAGTGCATGTCTATGTATAATTCATACACAAATAGTAATACATGTATGTGGCTTTGAGTTAATTAAACTTTAGGGATATGGCCATATTGAGCAGATTGCAGCTGAGAAGATGTCATGCTCCTCTCTGTTTGCAGAGTGAGAATGAGGACATGTCTGCAATGATGTGTGTGCTGGCTGGAGTGGAGATGCTCCAATGCAATAGGAACCCGCGGCATATGGAGCTCTCTGTTCCCAGTCTTTCCACAGTATGTATGTATTTGTTTTCCTACAGTAGCTGATGCCCAGATTGTAACAACAGATGTCAACATGACCCTTAAGCCCTCAGAGCCTGTCTGCATCCCATCATTTGTCAGTAGTGTCAGTATATTAAAAAAAATACTGTGCCAACCTTGATCATCCAGCTTTGGTAGGATTATGGTTGTCAGAGGCGTCTTTGATATGTCGAGCGTGTGTGCGTTTCTTTTTCCTCCTGTGCAAAATTGCTCACTCAGAAAGTTTGGCCTCTTTCCACAGCGATATCTTTTTTCACACTGTCTCTTATTTTTTTTATCAGTAAGGAAAGATCTTCATTACTTCTACTCACTTCATTCACATTTTTCACTCCCTCCTGCGCTGGCTTTTTCTGTTCCTAAGTTCCCCTTTTTCTGTTATTTTTTAGTTCTGTAAGTTCATTTGTCCTTTCCATTCCTCGTCCTTCATCCTTAACACCCATGTCTTCACCTCCTCATCTTGTCTTTTCACCTGTCCTTCCTTTCCTTGTTTCTGACCTTTCTTTTTGTTCTGTTCAGTCACTTATTTGGCCCTGCTCCATCATACCACTATCTGCCTTTAACCTCCATTAATTTCATTCCCTTCTTGCTTCCAGCCCTCCTCCCTTGTATTCCCACAAACCCTCCTCTCCTCCTTTCGCCTTCCCTCACCACCAGTACTACCACCACTATCATTTTAATTCCCTCCCCTTTTTTTCTCTCTTCACCTAAAGCTGGTGAGCATGGCTTTTGAATGCAGATGGTCTGATGCCATGGTGGAGTTGCAGGTGTGGTGCCAGCTGGCTGCCTTCTGCCACAATGTCAAGGACTACAGCTTACTGTGCAGCTGCACCGACAGGGCTCTGCAGCTGGAAGAAGCAGCCGCAAAGAGTCTCAACACCATGCCGTGTGTTTTGTAAGTGTAGTTGTTTTATTTAGACAGTAAGGGACATTAAGTACCTGAGTAATTTAAAAAAAAAATGGGCGTGACTTATGGCAAATGTTTCAGGTAGTAGTTGTGACTTTGCCCATAACTCAATAATAATTCAAGAAATCTTTTCATATCAGTGCACCTTTCTGTTTGGCTGCTCCTCGCCTACTTTAACAACTGTTCATCCAGTTCAACCATCTCGATCCTGCCTGTGAAATCTTTAAAAAGGAAACAAAACAATCACCAAAAATGAAAAATGAAAGGAAATATATTAATGAATCTCAATGTGATTGAATTAAATGATCCTTGCTGTGGGGAGTTTGAATTTTCTCCCTGTATCTGTGTGGGTTCTCTCTGGATACTCTGGTTTACTCCCAGCTCAAAGATGTGCATCCAGCCATCTCAGACTGTCGCTGGATGAGAAACTGGATACACCCTTGACAGGTCTTCAGCCTCTCATACTGTAGAACTAACACGCACACAGACTCTCGCATTCACACCTACAGCCTATTTGGAATTTACAATTAACCTTGTGAACATGTCAAAGACATGCATGTGAAGGTTGTCTCTCTTTGATGCCCTTTCATGGACTGGAGACCCATCCAGGTGTACATCACCCAGTATCAGCTGAGCTAGCCTCCAGCCCCCATGCAACCCTGAACTGGATAAACAATTAAGAAAATGGATGGATGCATGACGAGACTTTCTTTACAGTTATTACAGGTTCTTTGGTTGGTGACGCCTGATAAATGTTCTCGCATCTGCAGGTACGGCCCGACTGCAGTGAATGAAATGCTCAGCATTGCAACCTGTTTGAGAGGCTTGAGCTTAATCCATGAGTCCAGTAGAGATCTGGACTCTTACAGGGAGGCTATGAAAGTGCTCCTGTCAAGTGTCAGGTACTTTTTAAAATAAACTGCTGTATTGATTAAATTCTTTAAGCTGCACTAGTCTGCACTTCGAGGCATTTTTAAGTTCTTTCCTTAAATCAGAGTTCTCCCTTCTCTCGTCCATACTGTAGTTACGCAGAGAAAGCTGGCAGTCCAGCATTATGTGTCACAGCTGCCAAGCATTACTGGAATACTTGTCTACCTCTGACACGGAGCACAGAGGAAAGACGGGAACTCCAGAAGCTCCTAAAGATGATCCTGAATGCCCTGGTTTGTACCACCAAAGAGGAAAAAGTATTATTTTTATTGGCCACATATACATGCAAACATTCATACATATAAATTCTTCCCATGATTCAGAGCAATAATTTTAGATGTCATGCTTGAGCCAAACTGACCCTATACAGTACCGCAGATACTCTTTCTTTGCAGTTTTTCTGCACCTGGCCTAAATACATGCAGTATATAGAACTGCATTTTTTCTACAACTACCACCCTACAGTAGATTTCTGTGATGATGTATAACAGTGTGGTGGTACAACTTTACACCCAAACAGGGGACAGCAGCAATGAAAACCACAGGCCTGGAGCCTCCATGCTGTGGAAAATGGTTTAGACACAGCATCAGACAGCCTCTCCCATAACATTTCATTTTCTGCTATATCAACAACCGACGAGGCAAAACTTTAAAAAGTCGACAGCAAAAAGAGCAGCTAATAAGCAAAAAATAAAAAAATCATAATCGTAAAACTGACCTTTCATGACATTGTTTTACTTTTATCTTTTTGAAGGTTTTATTTTGGTTGCTATCAAGCAAGCTGAATAAGATAGGTGTCAAAGTTCTAAACTTCCTCTGTTATCTATAATTGATGGGGAAATCAGTGCAGTTTCTTTTCTTGAGGTCCTAAAGGGGAAAACTTGTGGGTGTGTTCAATTGTGCAAAAACATCTGCCCAGCTCTGCCCGTGAGCAGCTATCCAGCCACGGGCATAAACAGTCGTTCAACTGCAAAATAACTTAAAATCTATAATTAAAGTGCAGTTCAGAATGCTGTTTGTCTGTGGCGCTCTCCCCTTCTCAGCACTGTTCTTAAGCAGTGCTGCAACATGTTATAAGTGGGGATAAATATAATCTATTTTATACACAAATCGTTATGTCATGCCTTGCAATGGACTTTTTTCTTAATGGTGAATGATTCACAGATATTGGGACAGAGATATGTGGGGAAAGGTCAGACAGCATTTGATTTTATATCTTATCAGTGAGCTTCCAATATGATCGACTACCCACCACTACTACAAACACTCAATTTCCCACAAGCGTTCAAATAGGGTATTAAATCTCCTCCTCTTCTATTTCAGCAGCAGAGCGAAGTGAAAAGACCGCTGATCGTGGCAACACCGCCTCTTGAGAGATTAAAACATGGAGCAACAAGTAAGCACCAAATTCTGTGGTGTCAAATGAGTGAAAAATTCCCTGTTCCAGATGCACCCTTAAAAATAGTTTCTGTCCCTTCTGATACAGTCTATACAAATGCACCCTAGGGCTAATTATTTGACCTCAGTGTAGCTATGTGCACTTTTTTGAGGGCAAACAAGGTTTCTTCTAGATTTTAAGGTGCGGGATCATTCTATGTTTGCCCTAAACAAATCTAGGTAAATGTCTTTTTAAAGACATACTGTTTACTCTTTTTATTTATTGTGGTGCTGCACAGTGGTGGTGGTGGTGGTTGTGCTGCACGGTGGTGGTGGTGGTTGGCACCGTCGCCTCACAGATTCCAGGTTCATACCCAGGCTGGGGTCTTTCTGTTTAGATTTTGAATGTTCTCTCTGAGATTGCCGCTGGTACTCTGGCTAATTCCTGCAGTCCGGAGACATGCATGTTACTGTAGGTTAATTAGCATCCTGTAATGTGCAAGTGTAGAAAATAGAGCAGTGAATGTGAACTGAATATGTCTTCAAATGTGCCTTGAGTCCACATAGAGTGATCAGTAGATTAAGAGCTGTATAAATGCTGGTCCATTCCATGTATTTAAGTGAAAAGCATTTAAAACCTTATGCTAAACTGCTAAGTTGTATTTTGTATCTGTCTTGTATATTAGCGGTATGGTGATCTCGGTTCAAAGCTTTGTTTTCCCCGTGTCCGGCTAGTTTTCTCTGGATGCTTTGGTCTGCAGTCCAGAGACATGCATGTTAGGTTAATTAGTGGGTCTTACCTGGCTAGAGATGCACACGTGAGCAGCCTTCTAATTTACATAATGCTTTAACATAGCTGTGGGCATTTTGAAGCGTTATCTAAATTAACATGTATTTAAATGGTCACTGGAACTGCATGTTTAGAACCACCAGTCACATTTAACACACACACACACACACACACACACACACACACACAATTTTGTTATCTATACTGATAACAAAATGTTGAACACACCCTTGCTTACTTTGCCTCACAGATGAAAATGTAAACTAAATGTGTTCCTGTGTGTCTGCATAGTTGCACCTTTGAAAGATGAAGAGGTCCCAATGGTGAGAGCAGCCATTTACTGTTTGTTGTTCCAAATCTGCATTGATGAAGAAGGCTTGGAAAGTGCTCTGCAGCTGCTAGACAAAGCTACGAGAGACATGCCTCTCACCAGACATCAGCTGTGAGTAAAAACGTTAACACGGGGGAAGACGGGGTTGAAGGAGATGACAGGGGCTCAAAGCATACGTAGAGGAGCAGACATGTTGCTCGTCTTTGTGTTAACCCAGGCCTCTGCTCAAATATTGTGTACTGGTGAAAGCGCGCCTGGGAAAGAACATACTGCTGGACATGCAGAAATTAGAAGATGAAGGCGAGCAGTGCTGTTCGTTCATGTGGCATCAGGCGGCGCTGTGTGCTGACACTGCAACCAAACAACTGACTTTCTACCAGAAAGCCATCACCGCTCTCACGGTAATATACCTCTGCTCTGGCATCAATACCAAAATGTGAAACACAGTGCCCCTGGATGATGTATACAGTCTTCATGTAAAACAAAAAACTTGTTATAAAGTACACAATATTAATTCTGTACTTTTGATGTGCGTCGAGGTAGTGCAGTATTTGTAGCAATGGTTATAGCACCATCATGTGGAGCTGACACGCCATTA
>VUQK01023666.1:10467-21118 GCA_015106715.1 Bujurquina vittata | reverse complement strand
TTGTTTACAGTTTGCTCTTCTGAAGCTGAACACGTGAAAGAAGAGTGGTGTAATGCCCCCCCAAACAAATGTCTATAAAGTTTTGTGAACTGAGGAGAGCAGCTGCTGGACTTTTGGGAGAGGAAGGCTGTCACCTTCGTGTCTGATAGGATTCTAGCTGCTCAACAGTCCTGGCTCATCTTTGTTGTATTTTTTGCCCCATGATTCTTCAGATGTTTCAGTTGGTGAAAGGTCTGGACTGCAGGCAGGCCAGTTCAGCAGCCACACTTTTGTACATTTGTAGACACTGTTTTTCTGCATCTTAGATGTTCCTCTAGCAGTTTATTGGTACCATTTACTTTTCCAGCCTTCTCTTGACTCTCCCCAACGTTTTTGAGATGTCATCAAATTCAAAATACCCTAAAAGTTTCCATGAAATTTCAAAATGACTCAGTTTAAACATGTTTTCATATGTTCGGTTGTGAGTGGAATATGTGTTTTTGAGATATGTAGATCATTGTGTTCTGCTTTTGTTTATGTTCTACACAGCATCTCAGCACCGTTGGAATTGGTGTTGTAACCTGAGTAGTGTTTCGAATGCCGTCTAAAACCTTTATACGCCAAAGATACTTTGCTCTTAGTTGTCTGGCCCAAGAATATATGGGTTTATTTTCACTGCCATATATTCTTTGATAAAACACAAACCAATTCTTAGAAAAAAAGTTTTCTTGGAAAGGGCTGAAAAGAACTTGTGGACGTTGTAATTTATTTACCATCAGGAGACGAGGCTCACCATTCTGAGTTCTTACCAAAGGTTTCTTCCCTCCTTCCTTTCTGCAAGTTTTAAATAAATGATAACTGGCCCTAACATCGCTTTTCGCCCCTTCACACCTGCAGAAGATATTTTAAAAAACAACTGTGGCTCCGCGATGGTCTTTTTTTCCCCAGTGTGACTGGCAGAGTGGCACATATGTCCAGCCCCGGGGCCGGACATATGTGCCACTCGCTAGCCTGACATTAGTGCTGCTAACTATAGTGTGACTGACACTGTGATCTGAATGCAGCTGATGCTTTACACGCTGGATTGTTTCTTCACCGGCCAGCATGATGTGTTTTTTTGGAAGGTGTCATTCAGACCGTGCGGCACCATCTGCTCTTGTATGTTTTCTGGGTATTGTGTTACTCTATCGCAGCAGTTTTGTCCTACAGCCATGATTATAAAACAAGTTCTAAATAAGAGCAGAAATAAATGATCTGCAAATCATTGAAACTGAATTAAAAATAGTCCAAAGTCTGGACCTCACTCAGGCCAGTTGAGCGCCTTGACTCTCAGAGTGAGGCTGTTGAAATATGTATTGTCTTGCTAAAATAAGCAAGGCCCTCTATGTAAAAAAAAAAAATAGTCTCTAAGAGCCTCCAATACCTTTATATAAAACTCGAGAAGCTGCCGAAAAAACATGTCACACTCTTTACCCCAGCTCCCCCTTTCAGCCTGAGCCAGTGATGCCTGCTCGGTTTTGTATTTGGGTATGAAGCACCAGTTTTTCCACACCCACAGGTCAAGTACCTGCGTGCTCATGCATAAATGGACTGTCCAGCTAACATGTGCTGGAGAATCCTGCTAAAAGCCTCCCTGGCTCTTAAACTGACGTTCTGTCACAACATTTCCATATTTCATCTTGTGTTTCCGCCTTTGTAAAGCAGACTGAGAGCTGGTCCGATGCAGGCTCGTGGCTAAAATGTTACGTTTTAGTTAATGCACACATACTGTCGTAATTGTGTTATTCGTGGCAGCTTTAATCAGTTACCTCATTCCCTCAAATACATCATACACCACTAAACTTTATGTCAAACGTTTAAACATTTGAAACGCAGTCTGAATGCTTAATGGTGTAAATGAAACAAAAGCAAAAAGATGCCATACACTTAGCTATATTTAGCAAGCAATGCTGACTTTATTATTCATAGTATGTATTTCAACAGAACACACATACTGTGGCCACTGTTTGAGGCAGTTGGATGTGGACATGTAACGTTTCTGTAAATATTCATTATTCTGTTGTCAGATAATGATGATGATCATGTTTGCTTTCCTTAGAGTGCCGCTTGGCTCTGCTCTTTGACCAGGTTCACAATGTTCTCCATCAGTCAAAGCGTGACATGCAGCAAAGGTATCAGAGACGTTATAACCAAATTTCTGCCTTTCCTTTTGCTTTCCTAATGCTTTTTTCTGGACTTCCTACCCTAGTTAAGGATTTTTTTTGCTTGTTTGCTTTTGTTTAGTTTCTCATCATGCTTACTCTGTGTTTCGAACCTCAATATTTCCCTTCTCTCCAGTGCAGGAACGTTTTCCCTGGAGAAGCCCTACAAGACTGCTCTGTTGCTGAGTCTGAGTGGTGTTGGCTGTATTGTTCTGAGCCAGTGGCACAGCAGCTTCCACCAGAACATCCATAATGTGGCCACTGTTTTAGACAGTAGGTTTTGGACATGCATTTAAAGCAGTGCTGCTTTCTCTGTATGACTTGCTGCAAGCCTAGATTGTAAATTGACATTTTAAAATATTTGCTTTATATCTGTGGATATTATTAGAGGTTGCAGCAGCGCAATCTGTGTCTGTCGTGTGTTGCAGAGATGCTAAAGATCCTACAAACGTCTGGCCAGGCCGTGCATGCCCTTAGAAAAGGGAAGAATTCAGAGGGATCATATGGTACTGTATATATTATTATATTCTATTTATTATTAATACATTCATGTGCATGCATTGAAGGAAGAAAAGGAATTGCTGTCTAATCAGTTTTGTTTGATGCATATTTAGCAGAATCATTACATAACTATATACAGAACTGGCAGTACTGCATAAAAGGAGCACAGTTTAATAAAACTTGAAGGTAATTACTGCTTTCTCTGTAGATCAGCAGCTCCTCAGTGACTTAAATGAAGGAAAGGAAGATGATGATCATCGCAAAATGGCTCTCACACCATCAGCCTTCAACTGCATTCTTTATGGACTTCCGAACTTAATTCTTATGTAGTAATCTGGATATTCTCAATATCTCACTTTCAACACTTTACAAACAGTGCTTTATGCAGCAACTAAAGCTTCTTCATTACAAAAAAAGATTTTTGATTCTTTATTTACATAAATGTTTTATATTCAGTGGTTGCAATAGTGATTTCCCTATTGAAGAGTTGGGCACTGCAGCCTGGCACATACCCAATGGCCCAGTAAAAGTGTGTTTGACAGACAAGCTGCTGGTCTGTTTGGGTCAGCAGCCATGTTTCCACCATGTTTTTAGCTGCTCCAATCCACCGCTTGTTTGTTTTATACAGCACTAATTAAAGTAGATTAAGAAGCTACAATGAAAGTATGCAGGTAAAATTGGCAAATTGTAAACTTTGCTGCAGGCTGACGGTAGCTGTCATCTATTTCTAGCAGAGATACCTGCAGCATGCATGTTATATATTATTTATATCTACTAATAAATACTGCCATATCCTTATAGCGTAAACTAGCAGTATATATAGTAATGAAGTTGGCTTCTTTTTTTGCAGCCCAGTATCTGATTTGCTGGTGCAGAAAAAATGTATGTTGCAAACTACCAAAAGTGTCATTTATGTCTTTGCATTAGATGTGTCTATTAAACATGAGATTGGGTGGTGCAGTGACTGTGACTCTAAATTGGATAAGTGATTAAGGAAATAAATGGATAGATGAATGTCAGAAACTATTTTTGCAGGACAGAGCTTAAAAGTCACAGCTATTGATTGCGTCCTCTTATACCTGCAGCTACAGTTCTGTTATTGCTTTGTTATCTTAGGCTCTTTTCCATATACTACAAGCAGTCAATGCTGGCTTAGTCTCCTCTACACAGTGTTTAACAGGCGTCTTTTGTTTTCCCACGTCAAATTAAATTACCCTAGTTTGACCCGTTGCTAACATTCATGATTCAGCAGGTTTTGCCAGACTAAAAATGAAAGCTGCTTTTAGTCGCTTCTGACAGAAGCAGAAAGTGAGGCTTAAAATAAATGTAAATGTGTGCACTCATTTCAATTTGGGGAGTATCTTTATCAGATATTAACACTAAATGTTAATTTAGCAAATTTCCTCAATGGTAAATAAAACTCTAGAAAAATGAGCAGAATATTTAGTTTCTCTGTTACTGGGTTGCTGAGGTTTCCGTGCAAATAAACAGTCATGTGCTGTGTGGTGCTCAATTTCTGCCTGTTCTTTGTATGAATTAAAATTAAAAGAAATTTAATTAAGTGATCTTTGTGGTGATGCTATGTAAACTTAGCACAAAAAGTTTGGTTGATTATTTCTTTGTTGTAAAAATGCTTCTTGGCAATAAGTCCTATACACAAGGAAAGCCTGTTTGTTTCCCCTTCAATGGAGCTGCATTAGAAAGGAAAATGCATTTTTGTGGGTTGAGCAGCAGAGTTGAGTGTTTCATGAAAACTTGCCAAAAACAGCTTTTCTGCTGTTGACGCTTGTTTTGAGCTTCTGGTACCCGGGGTGCTGACAGCCAGGCCTCCAGATGTGCACAGTCTGGGATTGGACTCTGTCCTTCAAAATGACAACGCTCGCCCACACTGAGCGGGCTTTATCAGAGACTACTTCCAGAATTTGGGAGTGGAGAGGATGGAATGGCCTGCCTTCAGTGACGACCTCAATGAATATCTAGGCCATGTCGTCGTTTTTGTGTCTGATTCTATTTTTGTTCTTGAAGTATTTGAGTGAATGCTTTCTTTTTACCTTGCACACATAACTGTTTCTCCTCTCTGTCTCTTATTGATCATGAGCAAAGGCCTCAACTGTCAGGAGTACAGCTTTCTTTCATAGCCACAGCAAGGAAGCCAGGAAAAAGAGAGTAAAGGTAGAAAGGTCTCACCGAGCTCCACATTTGTTTTATTTTTGGAAGAAAAAAATACATTTGAGCAGGTTTTAGTTCTATTTTCTGCATGAAACATTGTGACAAAGAGCACAGTGAAAGGCCCAAGTGTCGTCTCACTGCCTTATCAGATGACAAATTTATGTAGATTTGGCCAGTGTCTGACACTCAGCCCTTAGCGGCGTTCAGACTGATTCCGCCGATTTATGTCAAGCTCAAATGTTGCTTCATGATGTCCTCAATCAGATATTAACGATGAGATTACAGCGTTTCATCTGCGAAGACACGACGGGATTGCAGTGCCGCAGTAGTCCTCATAAACACATTGCTGTTTGAACAAAATGCTGATTTTTACATAACATTTAAGAAATTATTGTTTCAGCTCGTGTGTTGCTGATGTCTAGACAGTTTGTTCTTTTGCTGATGACATTCAGAGTAATTTGCTAGGATAAGACTTTCCTCCAATTCTGATAAATAACTGCTGCTTACTCGCTGTCTCTGCTGCCTGTTTTTGACTTTTCACCCCTCGGGGCAGCCGACAGATGTCTCTCTCAGTGAACATGTGCATGCAAACATGTAAATCTCTAAGAGCTTTAAGAAGTCATCTTTACACTCATTTCTAACCTACTTAAACATCCTGAATATTAACACACAGCAGCCAGAGGATGCTCTTCTACAGTCTGTTGTTTGACCTTTATGTGATGTATATATGTAACTAGGTCAGACGAGCTCGTCACTGGGCAGCAGATTTGTAACACAATAGAGGGAGGAAAGTAGATGCACTGCTGCAAGTGCTACTACATACAGCAGGAGCAGTGTGTCTGCTGCTGGGGTGAATACCCGCTTCCTCTTCATCAATCATGGTTGGATGTAGATGCACCAGCAAGAATAAGTATAATTGTATTCATTTAAAACTTGATCTGTGATACAGCAAAGTGACTATATATGAAATATGTCCTGCTTAAAACACTCTTTCCACATCTTCTTGCAAACATTTTTACAAGAGGGCAAATGGCAGATCTTTGCTTGTGTTTTCAGGAAAAAAAAAAAAACCGTGATCAGCAGTTTTCATTAGAAACATTGCTGAGTTACCAAGCTCGCCAAGGCCCTCTAATGGCCTTCAGCTCTTCACAGCAAGATTAACTCAATCAAACCGGAGCTGCATCTAGTAACCAGTTACTGATTTGCCAAAAGCAAAAACACATAATTACAGTACTTTTAACTGGTCTTGTTTCTTTAAATCTGTTTCTGTATCTTGGCTCACTTTAGGAAAAATTGTATGGACAGCTAAAACTGCAAGAGTTCAAATGTTTCAGTTTTCTCTGCGCACGAGCTGCTCGACAGAATGGAACAATCACAACACCCATATTGACTTTGTAGAAACAGACTAAGTCGCACAATGACTGTTTCTGGGTTTCTCCTCCATACCGTGCCCTTGCAGCCAACAACAATCAATAGTACCTGAGGGAGAGGTAAGTTCCACAGTTTTTCTTAAAACAGCAGCGCACTAGTTGCTCTTGCCCAGCTTGACCTCTTTGTGGACGGAACTGAATGAGCTCCAGCTGCACTTCGATCTTTCATCTCTTCACTATTTTTAAATGCTGTGCTCATCAAATTGAGATGCTGCACAAAGGAATGGATAGAGTGCATCTTGTTTGTTTAATCTGTTCATGAGCGAAACCATAAAAGAGAGCCATAACTGATACAGGGACTGCACCCAATCAAGAACTATTCTGCAGAATATAAATTGTGACTTTTAGCTGGCATTCCATATATCTGGCTGCTGCTCATAGCTGTGTGGATTCACACTCAACTCTTGGCAGAAGACGTAACCCCTCAGCCATGTCAGTTCTTTATCCACTTATGATAGGCACTGCAATGCTTGTAGTTAGATGCCAACATCAGCGTGGTATGTTTCGCGTGATGAGTGAGAACAGCAGTGGCTCGGTAGCTTAATTGGAGAATAAGATTTAAAGCAGCAGGTGAGGGTTGATTAAAAGTTGGATGAGCCTGCTGTAAATACATAAAAATGATCCCGTAAGGACTATTACTGTCTGTTCCACCCTTATATGAAAACAAAAGGACAACTGCCAGCCCTACAGCCAAAGCAATGTGCAGCTGAAAAACGGACTATTTACCTTACAAATGCTGTTTCATTCCTTTAAAACGTTTCTAAAAATAAGTTAGAGACAGGAGTGGACTGCCCCCTCCCACATTCTTGATGCACCATATGTGAGGAAAGCAGACAGATGAGGAGAAATGAGGTGCACATGTTTGTTTAACCACGGGCCAGTACCGGAAAAGTGTGTCATGTCAGGCAGTTGGTACAAGGTCATGGACAGCCAGTAAAAACTCGCTGGATGCAGTCCCTCCTGCACCATTTACCTTCACTATGAATACTATAGTTAAAGTTGAGCTCCAGAAATGTGTCAACCTTTTTTGGCAAGGTTGATTGATTCCTTTCTTCTTTTTTTTTAATATAGAGACATCATGAAATTCACTTTGTTTCTGGGAAATCCCAAAGCTGGTCTTCATTGCTCCACCCCTGATGTGTAAGATTTAAAGTCTTTGTTGTTTTGGCAGCTTTCCTGCAAAGGTTCAGATGTCCGTTCCTGCGCTGCATCAGTTCTTGTGTTTCTCTGTGTTTAGTCTGGTAATAGCAATTCAAATTGCAATCCTTCAACACAGAAATTTCTGCACATTTACACACATTATAGACTAAAAGGTAAAACCTAAAAAGTGCTGTCCTGGTTCAGTCAGAGAGCCAACTGATAATTTGGGGACTAAAACCAAATAGTCTCCTTCTTGCTTGCTACTTTAAAGAGTTCATTTGTCTCCTTTCATGGCCCAGAAAAACAAATATCTGCACTTTAGCTCTTTTACAAAAAACAAAGCAAGAGCCCTTGAAGTGGAACGCTAAGGCTTCTTGCCTGCTGGCTCAGAGTAAGCTCTGGAGAATTTAATATTGTGGTCAGTTCCTCTCTATGATCCTTGGAACATATAAGTAAAAGTTTTTGCTTCATCCTTGCTCTGAAATCTTGTGATGTGCAGGCACTGTTATCTAAAATCCATCTAAACAGACAGCGCAAACACAGCCAGCAATCCAGCATCATTTTTATAACCAGAACTTTCCCCTACAGTTTCATTGCATGGCAAGATTTAGGCTTTCCACAGTTGGTCTGCAGAGAAATAATCATATTATCCTCTCTAAAAAAACAAAAAACAAAAAAAAAAAAACGTGATTAGATGTTGTAATCATATCAGAGCAGCCAGGACTGCCGCTCGCTCTCTGAGCACACATGTTCTCATTGACTTTCAGTACATTAGTGCAGAGACGCTGTGCACAGTAGATCTAGTTTTAGGTGTGGCCGAATAAGCTTCTACTTCTTTATGCGTGGGATCACATTTGAAGGACATTACTGTACTGCAGATGTAACATCATTTAGGCTTGTCACATAGCCTTCTGCTCCACTCCTCTTCAGATGCCACTGAAGCTGCAGATCCACAGACGCTTGATGAGATGCGAAGAGAAAGCAAAATTTCATTACTACCAGAAAATGCTCAAGGACATAAAGATTTTATAGATCATTTAACACGTTTTACATACTGCACAGTATATTATTCTAATTCTTCTTCATTTGTTGTCAACTGTCAAGTGAGGCTGTATTAAAATCTCAGGTTTCCAGTGACTAAAGGAATAAGGTGCAATATGATGACAATATTTTAATGTTCAGATTTGCATCTTGGAAGCACTGACAGGTTTCTCGTCTGTGACATTGTCTCACATTATCTTCACCTTAAATGAGCAGAGTCGCTGAGGTAGAATTTCATGTTGCTAGATGAGCAGAGAAAATTAGATATGAGTGGGGTGTCAAATGCAAATAAAAGCTGTTTTAAAATGTATTTATAGAAAAGCTACTCACTGAGAATGCATTTCATTGCTTAAAAATATACAGTATAGAAAGTACACACTCACCCATTCGTATAAATGGGTGAGTGTGGACGTTGTACCTTTGAATGGTACTGAACATCCTCATTTTGAATTTGATGCAGCACAAGTGGGACATGTGCCGTTGTGATGTCACACCTTGTTTTTACCCTGTTTGTAAACTGTGGACATCAGTTCGGCACTTTTAGAAGCCAAAGCTTTCTCCTCTTCATCTTTGATACAGGTTTTCTGCCGTCTTTTGTTTTGTTTTGTTGTTGTTGTTTTTATGATCCGCTGAATATCTTCTCTGGCTTCCAAATATGAACTATAAGGCAGACCATTTTATCACCCAATTCATATGGAGCCACATTGTTGGAACACAGTACATGCAGAAAGTGGTTTGACATTGTCATTCTGCAATAAGCAAGACTTTACCTGAAAACCTGTATACACCTATATACACCTGTACACACCTGTATACACCTGTATACACACCTGTATACACCTGTACACACACCTGTATACACCTGTATTCCCTCATCTGCTTTCACACACACATGGACTTGAGTGACATCCCATTCTTAATCCACAGGGTTTAATATGATGTCGGCCCACCCTTTGTAGCTTTAACAGCTTCAGCTCTTCTGGGAAGGCTTTCCACGAGGTTTAGGAGTCAGACACTGATGTTCCCAAAGGTGTTCTGTCAGGTTGAGGTCAGGATTCTGTGCAGGCCAATTCTTCCACACCAAACTCACTCATCCAGGTCTTTATGGACCTGCTTTGTGCACTGGTGTGCAGTCATGTTGGAACAGGCAGGGACCATCCTCAAACTGTTCCCACAAAGTTGGGAGCACGAAATTGTCCAAAATGTCTTGATATGCTGAAGCATTAAGAGTTTCTTTGACTGGAGCTAAGGGGCCGAGCCCAACTCCTGAAAAACAACCCCACACCATAATCCCCCCTCCACCAATCTTGAACCACACTGGAATTCACTGAGCTCTGAGAGCGACCCATTCTTTCACAAATGTTTGTAGAAGCAGTCTGCGTACCTGTGTGCTTGATTTGATACACCTGTGGCCATGGAAGTGATGGGAACACTCAATGATTTGGATGGGTGGGTGAATACTTTTGGCACTATGGTGGATTATCTGGATTAGTTGTGCAAGTTGTGGCTTTTGAAGTAGGGAACCAAAAACCTGATCTCCGCTTTCCTCTTTAGCTTGGAGGACAGTGTGTGCATGATTTCTAGAAGCAAGTTTTGAATTTTGATTGTTCAGAGCCCTGGATATTTCTGAATTTGATTATTGTTATTTGCACTGTAGAGTTTTAACAAATGACAATGTTTCTCAGAAATGATACTGACCCTATGCAGTGATTTCTCGCATGTAACGCTGTCTTTCAGTGGGTCTTTGAGTATTCTTGCACACAGAGATTTCTTCAATTCTTTGCAAAAGGCTGAGTTAGCGAACAGTTAAATGCAACGTAAACGACGTCAATGTAAAATTGCAGACAAGCGCATCGCTCCACATCTCTGCTTCTGACAGACTCCGACTCTCTGGGATGCTCTTTTTATAGGCATTCAATTACTGACCTTTAGTAAATGAACCTAATTAGATAGGAGCTCTTCCACCAGGTGCTTTTTTCTTTAGCTTTTCCCAGTCTTTTATTGCTCCTGCCATGCAGAGCAGAGCTGACTTTCTTTGACCTTCTATCTCCTGTTAAAGATCTGACATATATTATCTGTTTTCAGAGGAAAGACTGGGGGGGGGGGGTCCGTTTCTAAAAATAAGAAAAAGGGATATGCGGGCGGGGATAGTTCCTTTAACACCCTATTTATCCTTTTTTTTTTTTTTTT
>VUQK01023666.1:0-10033 GCA_015106715.1 Bujurquina vittata | reverse complement strand
TTGTCTGAAATTTAGGGGGGGGGGGGGCATTGTTTTATTATCACAGCATAATAATAAAACTCATTTTACAAGAATGTTTTTTGTGACCCTCCAAACTGCAACCTGTGACGTTCCTGATGTGGGTATATATGAGTGTACTGCCGCCAACCTGCCTCTGTGCTGATAACCTGCTTTATTTAGAGGGGGAGTTTAGAGGTGGCGGTCAGGAGCTCAGGAGGTAGAGCAGGTCGCCTCCTGCTCGGAAGGTCAGGGGTTCGATTCCTGGCTGCTCTGGGCTGCGTGCCAAAGTATCTTTGGGCAAGATACTGAACCCCAAGTTGCTCTCCGATGCCAGCGACGGAGTGTGAATGTTAGACATTAAATGCTTACTTACATATGGAAGTGAGTGTAAACGTGCTGTATGAGTGCTCAGACAGAGTAGAAAAGAGCTAGTCCATTTACCATTAATTGATTACAGAGAATTAACTTGTGGAAATTTATACCCAGAACTGTTTCCTCTTCAGATCTTTAGATTTTGGACCGCTGAATAGACTAAAGCTATTTTAAGATGCCATTTTGAGGCTCCAGCGATCCTCTAGCTATCTTGAATGTCTGTAGCATTTGTTTGTATTTGTATTTTTTTTCTAGTAGACATATTTGTTGACATTTCAGTTGACAGGACTGGCGGATAACTAATCAACGGCTGCTGCTCAGTATCTGAGCATCACTAGCATAACTCTAAATATAGTAAAACAAATTAACTCTACTGAGCCAGTCAGTCCTTGGATATTGTGACTAATGCGCCGCTCCTTCTTTCTCAGCATTCAAGGAAACAACCGATGGCTCTGATAGCTTTCTTTGATATTTTTAAGGCCAGACGTCCTATATATTATCAATGCTGTCGGAGCGCCGTTTGACCTCAAGGTTACATAAGCAAAGCTGTCCAAACAACAAAAAGGAGTTCAGTTACAGGTAGTTTAATCGTCTTTGTGCTGCGTCATGGAGCCAGTCTGATCATTCCAGAGTCCAGTATTTCCCATATTGATACGGCATGCAATGGGAACACGAAGGTGCCAAATTCTTTGTGTGCACTCTTTCAGGGTCCTTTGTTTCCATTCCTATAGTACACACTGTGACCCTGAAAAATAAGTTTTTGTTTTTTTGATTAGTAGACGTCCTGATCCACAGCCGACCCCTTTTTAAGAGAGTCTCCGGGCATCCAGAGCACCTTTTTTAATGGTAACAGGGACCACCCAGTGCGATAGACAAAGGGATTAAATGCTTAAATACTATTATTATTTAAAATTCTAGATTGCAGACTTAGGAGATACAATTATTTTAGTGGTGAGTTAATGTTAATAAACTTTATCATCTGTTTGCTCAACAGTTTGAATGACTAGGTTACCCCACGCGATGGTTTGAGGCTTGACTGGAAGTGAACATCAGGGGCTGCTGAAACCACATCATCTGTAATTGACATTGAGTTTTAGTTTGTTTTATTATGTAATGTTTACTGTTAGTGAAAACTGTAAAACCCCTGATTGCCAGCGAATTCATGTAATATTACAACTTTAAACAATGTGCAATAGGAGAGTTAATTCAAAGTTTTTCTATAAGTTCAATAAATAAGCTCTCATGTTCATTTCTCAGTGAAATGAGACATTTTTTTAAGCTCTATTTTCTTCATCACTTCTTTTTTTTTCCCCCTCGCTGTCAAATTCACCACATTCAAAAGGTCAGTGTAACTATTCTTGTCCAATAATCTATCTAACCACATTTTCTGAACCAATCAGCCCCCTGCCCCCTGTCCTTTAAATTCATTGTAATCTGTCACTGTGTCTTTCAAGCCACCTGCTGCGCATCCCTCCTCCTCAACATCTTCATCTCATCCAGGCTGTCCCTCTCCTTGCCAACCGGGCTGCCTCCATCAGCCATCTGCTCACTGTACTCCCTCAGCCCCAACGTGCAGCCTCTGTGGGGTCACTGTCTGCTACTTTCATCTAGGATTCTGCTCTGTCTCATCAGAATCTAACAGCCATACTCATATTTTACTCCAAATGATTTCTCCTTATTTAATCCTCTGAGGTCTGAGCCATCATAGTCTGACCCTTTATTATGGAGAATAAGTAGCAGAATGATCATTTTCTTTGTTTGCCTGATTGCCAAGAATCAGAGAAACCTTTTTTTTTTATTAAATAATCTTATTGTACAGGGTTAGGCTCATCAATGAGAATGGCTTAGAGCTCAGAGGGTTTAGTAAACCAAGCAGTAACCTCAGGCTGCAAAATTAGGCCAATGCAAAGTGCCAAAAATTCCCCTTCACTTCATGGAGTGGCCACTTGAGGCTGGCTCAGTCAATCCTGATATGCCCACATGTTAAAATGTTGCCCAGCTTACAATAGCTTTGCTAACCAAACTTGCTAGTTGATAGCTGAGACCTGTATTCACTGCCTTATCTAATACTGCATGCTAGCCTCAAGGCTATTGTCCCTCACGTTAGACAATTCATCCATCGTTTGATTGCCTCCATCATGCTTAGAAAATTATGTTTCTGATTGAGAAGGCTGAGTTAAAGAGAATGTCCTGGACTCTCATTAACATAGTAAAATAGCCACTTAGCCAAGTAGAAGAATTTCATTTACTGGAAGTGGGCTTCTGCGGCCAGTGTGATGATTGCGTCCTCATTTTGGTAAGCATTCCCCACTGGCTGCAGTAATCTGCTGTTTTTCTCCCTCCCTTTTATCCATTTGATCACTTGATTGCTGGTGTAAGCTTGTGAATCCTAATGGTTGTAGGAATGTTGCTGCTGATGAGACACCATGTCTGCAATGTGTGTCTCTTTGGCGCTTTCCATTCATTCATCAGAGTAGCTGCAGGGCAGTTTTTTAAATTTCTCTGTAATGTTCGACAGATGCTTGTCTGCAGGGTGCACGCCACGCTGATGGTAAAAATGACAAATTAATGGTGATTTATAAAGACTGGCACACGTATACCTGCACCAGGAATCGAATAGAGAAAGAAGGGCTAAGGTGTGTACTCCACACAGGGATGAGACCTCAGCCACTCTTGAACATTTTAACAGGAAAAACCAGGTGCTGCTCACAGAAATACTGAGTGAGACTCACTGATTAACCTGCAACCAACAACTTATCAGCACATTTAGGTGCCCTCGGTGAGATTAGGATTTGCTGCCACCCACGCAGCCAAAGATTCTTTATTTTGTTTTGTTTTTTTGATGAAAATGCACATCTTGTATGATTAGCATACGGAAACAAATGGGGAAAAAGATAACTTTGATAACTGTGCTTCAAACAACCAGCAACAAAAAGCAGCAGCAAGAGGATCACGCGAAATACAGAAGGCAATCCTTATACCGCCAACAGTGGCTGTCCCAAAGCAGTAAAGATTTTGATGGGGAAGCTACTGCATGAAGAGACACTCTGTCCCTGTAGAGCACCTGTCTGTTGCTCCTGCTCTTCAGAGTCAGTATGGAGACAAACTCTTAATCACCTGTACTGGGATCTCAAAGGAGACATAAAAGGTCGTCACTTTTTACTTTAAGGCTTGGATATAGATTTAACAACACAACAGCACTGGAGCCATGGCTTTTGTGGTGTAGAAAAATGTCTTATTATTAAAGGGGCAAATCAATATTAGTCTCTTTAGGGTTTATTGCAGGTGTGTCATCAGGATTACGACGTGACGTGTGTTCAGTTTGTCACCAGAACTGCTCTAAAATCTGAGTTTTAAGGCATAAATCTGTTGATGATTTGTGACGTCACTCAAAACTGGTCCTCCCCCTAAGCTACACAAGTGCATGTAAATACTGGAACAAGGGGAGGGCAAGAAAAGGATCCCAAAATTTGATGCCAGAGAATATTTGCAGGTACTTCTGGAAAATTCACTGATGGTATTTGAAGGAATGTGGTATAAAAGACTTTGCATAGCTAAGATGGTTAAGTGTGGGTAAGTAGCTGTTAATACAGGTGCTATTCTCACACACAGGAGGCCCGTCATGCAGGCAAAGAAGAAGAAAACACTGTCGAGAAGTGGAGGAAATGTGGATGCTGGTGAAGTTGGTGAAGACAGGCAGAGATTTAGATGAAGTTGAAAGCCAGATTTTTTTTTTTTTATCTATTTACAAAGTCAAGCATTTATTTATGTGTTTACTTGTAGTTGGCTATGCATGTTAATTTGCCGCAGTGGACACCATGTGCATGCATGTGCAGGCCTGTCATCGGTGCTTTAACACAAAGAACTTCACCTCTGGAAATAGGAAACAACTGCTGTGGTTGCAAAAAGACTTCAAGCTTCAGCTCCTCTGCTCTGACACCTCACTCAAACTCTCTGGTGACTTTATGGCCTCACTCAGCAGTTTTTCAACTATTAGTACCTCAATTATTATTCAGAGGAGGTTATTTTCCATCTCTCTGCAGGGGATTTCGTTCCGAACCACACAATCAAAAGTCCTGTTGTTTTGAGGGGAGAAGACAGGGGTTTTCATCAGCGAGGGTTTGTGTAACAGTGTTCGGATAGAGGAAATGCAGGAATCAAGAGTCAAGCAAACACAGCAAAGAAGAGGAGGAATTTAATGAACCTCACTGGGGGATAAAAGGCGCTGCAGCATATTGGAAGTATAAACCAACAAGAGTCCAAACAAGAGCTGATCCAACTGAAACAAATACAGGGGTAAGAACAGAAACTCAAAATAAGACGTCAGTTTACTGGGAATAAAACGGAGGCAGAAGGAGCTCTGCGGGGAAAGACACTGGTGGCTGAAAGGGTTGGCAAGCAGACTGACTGCTGACAGAGAAAGCAAGCAGACAATAGCAAAAAGGACAAAGAGGTAACTGACAGAAAAAAGAAAAGAAAAACAGTAAATGACTAAACAAAAAAAGGTAGACAGCCAATAAAATGTGTAAGACAGAGAAAAGGTTTTTACACCTAAAATGCAAGTAAAAAAAAAAAATAAAAGGAGTGCTGATTTCAGTAATCCCATCTCAGTAACAATTATGTCATTACTTCCATTATGAAGGCTCTTCAGTTTTCCGCACACAAACAGAATCATAAAAGCTTTATTTGTCATCATGTGTCAGACATACAACAAAACTGCATTCCAGAGTACCCATCCAAGAGAAGACCAACAGCAGACAAACATGGGGAGATAAGTGTCTGTATACACTGTATATTAGGTAAGATTTTAAAAGAAACGTCCTTAACTTCATTGCTTAAGCAAAGTTTCCCTCCATGCAGCCAAATGTGGTTCCAGCTTATTTATCCATTTAAAGAAGACCGGTACGATCTTCCAGCTGGCAGAGCCACCTTTTGCAGATTTGTCCTTATTACTTTATTGGAACATCTTTTTATACTCACATCAATGTCACCAATCAGTATGCCGCTATTGAGTGAATCAAGAACTGAAATGTTAGATGTTGAGCCCTGAGAAAGTTGCAGCACACCTCTCGGTTAAGCATCAAACACAAAAGCATACAATTTTTAGAAATATATTGTCCCCAAACTACAAGTGCACATGCACATGCACATGCGCATGTGCATGTGCAGCTGTGACCAAATTCAGGGGCTGCATCCTTTGAAGGAACTAAAGGAGCAAAAACCATCCATTTGTGAACTTAACTTTAATCTCAGTCAAACCAGTTTTCACAGGAACAAATGAAACGCTGAGATAAACCAAATGTCAACCGTTAGATGTCACCTGACGGAATTATATCTGCATTTAAGTTCCACTCAGCAGCAGAAGCAAGTGGGAGTTTTGAAAACCATGTGCCGGGAGTCAGGCGTTGTTACTGTAATCATATTAAAAATACTATAACACGGCCCAAACACTGTTGAGAAATCCAGCTCAGCGATTGGAATTAGCAGAGGTGAGCAAACAGCTTCTGGTTACAGGTGCCTGTGTTGGTGCACCTGTGCAGCGACTACACTATATAGACACAAATACTGGGCCACCCACATTACACCTACAGCAACTGCTTGGCTGTGGAAAGCCGTGCCATGAAGCTCCCAGTGGAGCTGTTGTGCTGATGTTAATGCCAGAGGAGGTTTGGAGCTCTGCAGTTACTGTGTCTGGCAGCTCTAATGCAGCTTTGAGCAAGCGGTCTTATTCAAGCCGGAGTGAAAATCTCCATTTTTGACATCCTTAATTTAAAGGGTTACATCCTCATAGCGCTGTAACTATATTGCTTTTCTGCTCTGCGTGAACACTCAAAGCTCTTTATACAACACATTTGCATTCACCCCACACCTCATGCAAGCAGCAATGAGCAGCAATGATGATGGACTTGCAGTTTACAAGGTTAAAACAGAGCAAAGTCAGTATTTGGTATGACCAGTTTTATTGTTTTTTGTATTACGGAGAAATTAAAGAGGAAATACATTCATACAAGCACTTCCGTGAGTAAGGAAGCTGGGTGTTTTTATTGTCTAGTGGATCTTTTGGTGAATGTCCTGGTGGACGTCTACAGCTTCTTCAACTGCCTCATGAGCGATACCATTGTTGATTTCACCAACACCAGCAACGTTTTTTATGATTTTGGATGGCCTCAAAGCAATACTGGCAAATCGTCAGGCCCCTCACATGGTGTATAGTGTGGGTTTCAACTGAGGCTATCGTCAGGCAGTGGAAGGAATACTTTGAGGACCTACTTAATCCCACTGACACACCTTCTGTAGTGGAAGCAGAGTCTGGGGACTGATGGCTGGTATTGTAATCAGCACCTCTAAGTTTGAGGCCATGGAGCGCCCACTCCGGCTGAGGGATGAGTTGGTGCCCCTGTTGGAGGAGTTTAAGTGTCTCGGGGTCTTGTTCACGAGTGATGAGAGAAGGGAGCAGGAGATTGACCGACAGATTGTGGCTGCGTCTCCAGTAATGTGGACGCTGCACCGGTCTGTGCTGGTAAAGAGGGAGCCAAGCGTGAAAGCAAACCTGTCGATTTACTGGTCAATCTACATCCCTGCCCTCACTTATGGTCATGAGCTTTGGGTAGTGACCAAAAGCAGAAGATATAAGTGGCAGAAATGAGCCTCCCCTGAAGAGTGGCTAGTCTCTTCCGTAGAAATAGGATGAGGAGCGCAACCATTCAGAAGGGGCTCAAAGTAGAGCTGCTGCTCCGCCACATTGTAACCAGCCAGTTGAGGTGGTTCGGGCATGTGACTTGCATGCTTCCTTGGCACCTCTTGGGTGAGGTGTTCCATGCATGTCCTACTGGGAGGAGGACCCAGGGCAGACCCAGGGCATGCTGGAGACATTATATATTTTGGCTGGCCCCCCCGGATGAGCTGGAGCAGGTGGCTGGGAAGAGGGATGACTGGGATTCTCTGACCTTCCTATTGGGTCAGTCCTTAAAAAAGAATGCAGAGGGTTTTAATACAATTTTCGTCTTAATATTTTAAACTGCAATATTATGGTGCATAATAATGAAATAACTCACAGCAGTTCATACCTTTACCATCACGCACAAAAACAGCTGTGTGTGTGTGCGTGTGCGTGCGTGTGTGAGTGTGCGTGCGTGTGTGTGTGTGTGTGAGTGTGTGTGTGTATGGTAAAACTCAGTACTTAGTACTTGCAAAGATATATCCATACAGCCCTGGGCATTATACATTCAAGGACAAAGGTTATGCAGATACTTCAGAATTGTACACCTTGAAATGGAGAGTGGACCCAACAGAGCGAGACAATCAAACAAAACTGTAACAACCCCTGAGCACCCTGCGCCCTCAAGCAAGACATTTACTCCACTCGAGAGGAGCCTACCTTTTTTACATTTTTACAAGGATGTTGGTGTGGTCCTACTGCAGCAGAGAAAAGGAGGTCATTTATGATGCAGTCACTTCCAACATGCAGTGTGTGACAATGAGGTCATGATTTCTTCTGAAAATGAAGTGTCCTCATCTGTGGCCACCAGCCTAATCAAACTAGGTTACTGGATTTGGTTTTATCTCTAAATTAGGTTTAGTAGAAAAGATGAGATATGAAAATAATGAATATGTCCCCCTTTGTCCCATTTTATTCATTTTTAAGGTAAAAAACACAGTTCTTAAAGTTCTATAGTTTTCATTATTTTATTTTTTTTTGTCACACAAAAAAGATTCAAGTTTAGTTTTATTGTTAATTTTTTTTTTCCTTCCATTATTATCACTTAAGAACTTCACAATAGGTTTTACAGGACTGACTAACAATAATTAAGTGTTCTGGTTGTTTCTGTGTTACGAAAATAGATACAATACTGTGTACAAGTCCCCCTTCATTTCTTCATATTTTGATTTCAAAGAGCCAGACTCTGAGCAACAATTCTCCATCTTTCTGAAGGTCTTTCAAAAATATTTCTTTGAATACTGGCAGTTATTTTCAATCCAGACCTTGTACCTGACCATATTCAGGGGAATTTCTGTTTGTTTGTTGGTTAAGCCACTTAACACTGACCCATGAATCATTCAGGCATTGCAAAATGCACCTTACTCAAGGCAGTGTTGTGTCTGCACATAACAGACCATTTACCAAAGAACCCATTTTAAATTGTATCTGTAGGCACTTTTTTATGAGTGGCTTGTTGCAAAAACATCCAAATGATGTGTCATCTGTTTGGATTTCTTTAGCTGAATCTATGAGAGAATATTGATAAAACAGTTTGACAGGCATAAAATAGCAATTTTGCACCAACTGGGTGATTTTCAACAAGCTATTAACTGAGAACTTAGCATATCCCTGCATGCTGTGCAGTGTGTGCTTAAAAAACTGAAGCGACTGTACGAGTGGAGGACCAAATAATTGAGAGGTTTAAAAAATATCTACAGCAAATGACCAGTTTCTGAAAGTCATGTCTTTAAGAAATAAAATATATAGCTTAGACCTGACACAGGACCTGAGAGATTTTTCACTCACTCATCCAAATTATTGAATTCAGGCGTTTCAATCACTTCCACGGCCACAGGTGTAGAAAATTAAGGAACTAAGCATGCAGACTGCTTCTACTAACATTTGTGAAAGAATTGGTCACTCCCAGGAGCTCAGCGAAATCCAGAGTGGTACCGTGATAGGACGATACCTGTGCAACAAGTCCAGTCCAGAAATTTCCTCTCTACTAAATATTCCACGGTCAGCGGTTAGTGCCATTGTAGCAAAGTGGGAGTGATTGGGAATGACAGCAATTCAGCCATGAAGTGGTAGACCACGTGAAATCACAGCGTGGGGTCAGTGGATGCTGAAGATCATAGCGCACAGAGGTCCCCAACTTTCTGCAGAGTCAATCACTACAGACCTCCAGACTTCATGTGGCCTTCAAACTAGCTCAAGAACAGTGTGCAGAGCTTCATGGAACGCGTTTCCATGGCCGGGCAGCTGCATCCAAGCCTGACATCACCAAGCACAATGCAAAGTCTTTATAATCGACATGGGCAAACTGATAACTGTTACCAGTGCATAGACAAATGTTACCAGCGCACCACCATGTATAAAAAAAGTTTCATTACAATTGTATGTGAGTTTGGGGGCCCCTGGTGGTCAGGGGGCCCTGGGCAGCAACAAATGTCGCAGCGGCAATGTTCCCCACAGACCGTTTTACCTCATTCAAGAGTTTCTGACTCCTGCTGCTGTCTCCCGCCTCCCAAACACTCAGAGCCATTCAGAGGGGGGCCGGGGGGAGCGCAGTGACATGACTCTATGTTGCGCCTTCAAAATAAAAGCACGCACGTTAAAGAGTTCAAAATCAATTATTTTTAGAATAGAATAGAATAGAATAGAATGCCTTTATTGTCACTATACAGGATGTACAATGAGATTGGAGGGCCACTCCTGATCGGTGCCATAAAAAAGAAAGTCAGACTTCCTAAAAACAAAATATAATCTAAGAAAAATATACAGAAAGTAAAAGTGCATTAAAATATACAAGAGACAATGCATAATATATATACAGAAAAAATGTATTAGAATACAGACATCTTCAGATACAGGTATATTATTTTTACAATATATACATTGTAAAAATAATATACACAAATAATATGTGCCTGAAACATGTTACAGTCAAGAACAAGAAAC
>VUQK01023662.1:10360-22581 GCA_015106715.1 Bujurquina vittata | reverse complement strand
AAGGCCACACTAAAAAACAAAAACTATTTTTAGCAAGTTTGCATCACCTTGATTTTTATTTTTATTTTATTTTTTATTGAATTGCCTTGTGACCCATTTCCACAACTCCACATGCTCTTTAAAACTTTAAGGGTTTTTTTTTTGTTTTTTTTTTTGATTTACATTGAAATTGTGAGAGTGTAGCTGTACTGTTGTGCGGGCTTTTGAAATCCTTGCACGTGTGCGTGAGTGAGAATGTTGGGCTCAAAGATTAGGAATAGCAAATCAATGTCCAGTGCTGGGTGGCTTTCAGAATATGAGAGCTAGTTTGATAGAGCTGCATTTAGTCGGCTCTGAAGTGCTATATATCAAGTGTGCGTGTTTACCCGTGCGTGGCCAGGCAGAGTAGATTGGGATACACATTTGTGTGTGTGTGTGTGTGTGTGTGCGTGTGTGTGTGTCAGTGCATCTGTGTGCACACCGACAGGTGTGTATGCAGTCTGTCTGCTTGATCTGAAGCGATGGTTTGGAAGAAGCCGCGGTCGATGATTATCGATGACTCTCCTCTCTAACGCTGTTCCTAAATGAGAGGCTTTGCTCTCTGCTCTCAGAGGCACACAGCCAGATAAGTATCCACATTCATGATTACAGTTATATGGTCACACGCGGTACAGTAATGCAAGTGCATCAACATAAAAGCATGCAGATTAATGAACATTTTTTTTTTAACACAAACACCATGAAACTAAAAAACACACAAAAAATTCAAAGCAGTAATTGTCCTGTGTCTGTATGCATATCTTTGTCGCTCTTTGCTTTAGTATCTAAAATAATACAGGCTGATGACAAATTAAAGGAAAACCGTAACTCTTAATCCATACAGTGAAAAGGATCCAGGGGCTCTGTTTTGCTGTGGGGGGGGGGACTTTCTGCAGACACTGTTTGGTTCCACTTGTCCCTTTAAAGAGAAGGGTTTCTGCAAGGTTTTCTGCAGGGTTTCTGAGTGATCACATTCATCCTGTGTCAGCGTGATGCTACAAAACATGCACTTGTAGCTTCTAGGCTGGAATTCCTTATTTTCTAAAAGCTCCTAGAAAAGCCTTCAGTACATCCAAAACTCTGCAGATGGAGAAGGGGACTTTTTAATCCAGAATTTAATTTCAAATCCTTCTCCTTGCATATAAAGTCCTGAATGATCAGGCCCATCACATCCTAAAGACCCCATAGTATCCAAAAGAGCACCTTGCTCTCAGACCGCAGCCTTTCTTTTAGTTCCTTGAGTCCCCCACAGTAGAATGGAATATTGAGCCTTCCGCTGACAGGCTATTTCAATTATCAGACTTTGTTCAAATCATCCAGTTCACCTTCCAGTGAACACATGTGGGAGATTTTGGATAGTGCGCCACAATAAAAATTCCATATGAGGGAGAAAATCTTCTAGAAGATTGGTGTTCATCCCTCCAGTAGAGTTCTAGAGTCTTGGCGATTCAGTGACTAAACTACGCAGAGCTGTTCTGGTGGCATGTGGCGGTACTTTTTATTTTTCCTTTATTTATCACCTGCCAGTAAATGGTGGAGGTGCTGCTGGCCAAAAAGATGGTGGATCGTAAGGTAAAGACGAGGGAAGGGAAAGGCTGAAGAAGCCATTTTGCTCCGCTAGTGATACAGAGAGATTGTTCGGCTCAGTGTGGGGCTGTAGCTCGTACGCCAACACCCCCTGACTGCTTTGTGTAGGGGTGTGTGTGCGTGTGCACGTTTTGCCCACCTTCGTGTCTCAGTTTGTGTTTTTTGTGTTACTCCAGCAATCTTGAGTGACTGTGCAGACATGTAGACACCTCTGCAAGTGTCCACATGTCCTGCATTTCCGTGTGAGACTGTGTACACGTCCGTTTCGTCCACTGTACCGGTGTGTGTTTGTGAGCATGTGCACTTGATGACACACATGCGTCACACATGCTTGTTTCGGGGTGTTTGTGTGTGTCTGAGTGTCCTGGCGTGTATCGATTGGTGGTAGCAGCAGGTCGATGTCTCTGACAGGCTGAATTACAGTAATCAGTCATTATTGACTCCCCATCTCTGTGCTACACACACCACTCTACTCCTCTTATCTGTCTCTCCCCCTTTCCCTCCCTATGCTTTCCCCACTTCTGTCACTCCTTTTCTCTTTCCTTTCCTCCATCCCTCAAACTCTTGGGCTGTCTATCTCTGCATTCACATCCCCGTACGTCTTCTTGTGGCCTTTTTCCCCCCCTGCTGCTTCTGTCTTGTATCTGTGCCCCTCATCATCTTTTCTCTATCTTCCTCCCTAATTCTGTCCCTGCGTTGTCTCTCTTGTCACTCTAATTCCCTTATCTTTGCGAATCCTTCTTTTTCTATCTCTGTCATATTGTCTGTTTTTCATCTTTTTCACATTTATTACTTTTCGTTCTTCATTCAGTTTTTCTCTCCCAGACCTTTTCTTGTCTGTTCATTCTCATTGTCCTAAACTGAGGGAAAGTCACAGTATGATGTAATAACAATCCTCTAAGCCAAACTTTTCTCAAAAATATTTCCCCGTTGGCATATTTTTTTTCCAGCCAGGTATCCGCATGTGTGAAGGACCAAAAATGCAGAAAGAAAAAGAAAACGTAAGTAAATTTTTATCGAGCTAAAATAACTAAGTAGTCTGTTCTCATCATTTCCACAATGAGGCAGAAATTTTTTGGGAAGGTAGTGCAGAAAACATAGATTTAAAAAAAAACTCTAAATAAAGCAAGGATAGCATTATATTAATAGATTAATACAATGGAAAACAAATGCAGTGCATTTTTTTTAAAAGAACCAGTATGTGGCATTTTTATAAATTAATACTTACATTCATTTTTTAATGTTATTTATTTTTTAATGTCTTCTTTAATTACTTCCATACAGTCAGACCTAATGAACTTACAACATCTCTGAACAGCCAAAACCATTTTGGGTTTCATAAAAGCCTCTATAAAGGGTTTATATAAACAGCACTGCACCATAACTTTCTGATTTATTAAAAACAAATTTGTTTTAAAACCACTGAATTTAGATAAAGACATTTTTGCATGGATATTTGCGCTAAACTGAATTTATTTTCTGATAAGTTGGATTTAAACTGATGTGCTTGTGCTTCGATGAGGATCTCTGTCACTGTTGCAGCTGCGGTGATCGAACTGTTTTTTAAGACAGTCGGTTTCATTGCTTTGTTTTGATCAGCCATCGAGGAAAAGGAGGCCTCGCACAAATATGTGGCTCACTCCTTTCACCGTGTTTTCACCGGGAGCTTCGTTTCAACTACAGTTCCTTTTGTCTTGATTTTTGCCTGTTGTCAAATATCTGCAAGCGGGTTCCTGCTCAGAGTGAATTTAATTGTTTGCTGCTTTCTTATTTTGCTGAGTTGCACTGAAAACAGGAATATTGATTCTTAAACGTGGTTTGTGAAATTTGAATTGAATATAAATTAATATAATTAAAAATACTACTATTATCCCACGCATTTCTGTCATTAAAATAGTGTCCAGTTCACCTACAATTGACCTTTAAAACTTTGTATGCAAACCATTTCAGCCTCCTAATGTGAAAATATTAAATGAAATTAAAATGTTTGCATTATAAGACATATTGCATCTCAGATATATATGCGATAATCCTCCTCTCTGAAACACAAGTGACTAATGTTAATAAAATGAACTTAATGTTTTATTCAGTATAACCTGAAATGTGGGACAGAGCCCATAAACTCATCAGGAAAGTGTTAACAGAGGTCAGGGTGCAAGGCTTTTCTATAGGACCAGAAGTCTCTTTGGAATCACAGGTATCGCCTCCTGTTTGCCAGATTTAAGGCTCTTCTGCAATGGTTTCACTTTCCAGACCTTTCATAGTGTCTGTGGCTGGGTATCAAGTAGTTTGTCCACCTTAGCAGAGAAGCTAAGGTCAACTTAACATTAGACAGAAGAAAGCCAGTCTGCCTGACCAAACATGAAAAACACTCAATTCATGGACAGGATCAAATCCGACTCTCAGTTGCTTCCTTCTAGCTAATATTAGTTAGCAATAATGAACCCTGCTGGTCACCAGGAGCGTGGCAGTCATCTTTAAGCCGGGCTTCTACCAATTCAGCACAGAAATGTAATTTTCAGTTGGGCCAGGCTTAGGATCGGCACCAGTACACTGGCTTGTGGCCCCCCATGGCTGGGTTATGTACTGTTTTTCTGACTATAAAGTAGTAGAGATGGAAGACCGATGAATGATTAACATTCAGCCGACATACCTGGAAATTAGGCAACATGATGGTTAGATGTCCTTGTGTATGAATCTTCTCCAATGCTGCATAAACCTGCAGCTGAGTGCTGCATTGTAACATTGACTGATGGGACCTCACTGAGGGGCTGACACAGAAGCACATGGAGAGAAGGTTGGCAAGACAAAGTATGTCAGTGTTAACTGGCATTTTTCTCTTCTTTCTTTCTCTTTCTCTCTGTCTCTTGGCCCTCAGGGCAGTCCATCTGCCTTTTCTCTCTCTCTGATCTTTCATTCACCATGACCAGAGCCATCCAAAACCACACAGCACACTCGCACAGGGTGCCAGGCTGCTGGGGCAGCTGTGTGTAAGCACAGCTCTATCTCACATATCAGCTCACTGCAGCAACAAAAGCAGTCCAAAACTCCCCGGCACATGTATGCACACTCTCTCTTCATATAGGCTTCACTACACTCACACGTGTCATGATGAACAATAACACGCAACGAGTTTTAGAAACTTTCTCTCCCTTCTGATGGCTCGTGTATGCACACAGCAGCCAGTCTTTGGTCATGTAAAAGAGTAGCTCACCAGAGTGGAATCGGTCCTTCTGAACTCATAGTTTAGACCAGATGAAAGTGAGGAGCAAACTGCTGTAGTAACATTTTTAACACTCCTCCAGGATCCAGATCTAACTACATTTACCCATTATGCTTTAGAGGTGGAAAAAGTGTCATCTTGTAGCATAAAGATTCTGCCAGAATTTCTTTTTTAATCTGCTTTTTTTAATGTGCCCGCTTGTTCTTGAGTAATGTACGTGTAGAATTTTGATTTCGTGACAAAAAGGAGACGTAAGCTTTAGATTGTGACATGTGGAGTGGATGTAAAATTTGTTTGCAGTTATTAAAAGAGCTTAAAGGTGTGTTTCAGCCCTGAAAATTTCATGTGGCTGTCTCCTGTGTTATGAGGGCTCAAAATACTGAAAAAATGACACAAATTTAAAAAAGCACAACATATCGAACCCACCTGCATACCTAGACTGCACGTAACTTGGAAAATACTCATAATAGGAAGGTAACATTGTGCCTGGCTTCATTAAATATACTAAAGTTACTGTAACTTGTAACTTGAATATTTACCTTATCAAGTAAAATGTTTTTTCGTAGTTAAAGTTGAGTTTTGTGACCAAGTTCCTCTGAGCAGAGTCACTGTGAACTGTTAGACCACATTGGCCCAGTGGTCACCTAGCTGCATCTACTACAGCTGCTCTAGCATCTGATAGCACCATGTGTATTAGTGTGTGTGCGTGAAGAGGTTTGAGAGACGTGTTGCACCGTTTTTTTGTGTTAGTTGGTGTTTTGTGTGCGTATCTGTAGGTGTGTGTGTGTGTGTGTGAGAGGGAGAGAGACAGCAAGCTGTGGCCATCCTCCATCTGCTCCTGTGTGATTGTGGTTTTGGGGAACAATGTTGGAGAGACACTTAGCTGCTATACACACACACACACACACGCATGCACACGCACACACACACACACACAGGTTGCCAGCAAGTGTTTGTATGCGGATGAATTTTCTAATAAATATCACCTATCCATTTACACTTACACACAACATAAACACCATAAAGTGCACATGTATAAATGTCACTCTCAGGTTTAGGATTTGTGTGTGTGTGTGTGTGTGTGTGAGAGAGAGAGAGAGAGAGAGAGAGAGAGAGAGAGATGTCCCCTCTAGTAGTTGATTGGCAGAGATAGCTGCACTGAGGCTGGGGTCAGCATATGGCTCAGTATGATAGCGATGCTCTGTTTGTGTGTGTATATGTATGTATGTGTGTGTGTGTGTGTGTGCCACTGCCTTTCTCTCGTTTTCACACTCTGTTCCCTCTGAAATGGTGGCAGCTCTGGGCATGTAGCGCTATTATCCCCCATATCCACACACACACACCAAGGGCAGCCAAACGCCTAGCGGCCTGCCTGGCTTCTCTTTGCCAACTCCCACAATAGAGCCTATTGTCCCAGTAAGGCTACAATCTGCTGTGTGTGACAAGGATGTGTGTGTTTCTCACCGAGGCAGAAAGGTGAGGGCAAAGCCTTACAAATTGAAGACATTTTCTTATTGCTGATGCTGAAATGGGGTCATGTTATCCTTAACCCTCCTGCAGGCTCCGTTGCATCCGTCAGACACTGGAGAAGCATTTCATTTAATATAAAAGAAAACTGCACTGATGTCTGTATTGTTCATTCTCTAATACTATTTTTTTAATCTTTCATAAATATAAATTAAAAACACTTTGTGAGTAAGTTTTCCACAAGTAAAGCTTCTGTATCTTTTAAAATGTGGGTGAAATGAATGTATTTTCTGTGCTCAGTGAAAACACTGCAGTGTATGAGCAGCTTCTGCTGGCAAATTGACAGAAATGAGTGCCACACATCGAGTGGCACAAAGACACAATCGGGATTAGGTTGAGGGTCTGTGTATTAGTGCGGGTTAAGGGTAAGGAAATTAATATGTCTGTGTGTGAATGCTTGCAGAGGGGGAGGTTATTGTGGTTAATTGTTTCCCGTTGGGTAGTTAGAGGAAATGAAAAGAAAAGGGGTGAGGAGGAGGGGTCACGGCTAATCTCTTCCACTTCTCCTTGGGGAAGTGTGTGTGGTTGCAGGGCTTCTAGAATGACTCTAGGTCTGCTTCACAGGCACACAGCGCTACAATATCCAGCACTTGAAAGTATGCAGATGTTACAGTTGTTTGCAGGTATTTTTCAATTAAGTTTCAATGGTTATTTTGGAGGCATAATTGGGTACTTTCAACTGTTGCCTTATTTCCCAAGGGGTCGCCACAGTGGATGGATCCGCATATTTGATTTGGTGCACCCTTCCTGATGTAACCCTGCCATTTATCTGGGTATAGAAGTGGCACAAGTACTGTGGGTAGCTTGTGAACCCCCAGGGTTAGTTGTGTATCTCCTCCGGGTCTTGAACCAGGAATCTTTTGCATGTAAGGTGAATGTGTTAACCACTACACTATTTTTTCTGGCTTAATCACAAATTTAATTTTATCTTTTTTTAATTTTGTGCCTCATAGATGATATGCATGAGAGAAAACCCACTTAAAGTACCTTAAATAGAGATCTCTGTGGAAATTCTTCCTACCTCAGCCACACTATGCATGCAGCTATAGCTACAACTTATAACTACAACCTATGGGTGAAGGGGGAAAAGAGATTTTGTACCCAAGCTACACTGTACGGACAAAAGTATTGGGCTACACGGTCTCTTAATCTTTGGATTAACTGTTTTCAGTCCCATTGCCACTGTGTGTCTGTCTTTACAGATATTTGTGGAATGGGTCATAAAGGACTCACCAATTTTGAGTGCGGTACTGTAATATGATGCCATCGTTGCAACAAGTCAGTTGCAATAATGACACAACTGAATATGGAATGTCTAGGAGGGAGGAAATTTCACAAAGTGGATGCATTTAGGAACCACAGCAACTTGGCCACAAAGAGACAGACAGACCATGTAAAGTTGCAAACCAGGGGCTGCCGAGTACTGAAGCGCAATGTGAATAAAAGCCACCGACGCTCTGCTGGCTCAGTAGTTACAGAGCTCATACCTCCTCTCCTCCTCCTCTTAATATCAGCACAAAAACTGTGCACTGGGACCTTCGTGATGTGGGTTTCTATGGCCGAGCAGATGATGAGGGTGTAATGTGTTAGGGGCCATTAGATAGAGATTAGATTTGATAAAATTTTATTAATTATATAATTATTTTGTCTACATCTTGTACCTTCTGCCTGATTGGCTGCCCCCCATAAACTGAGCTCATAGCCAGCTCAATGGGCCCAAAATTACCCTTCTCTCTGAGCCAAGAGTTTAAAAAAAAAAAAAGAGAGAAAAAGCCTGAAACAGAATGTGTAGAGCAGTCTGACACCTGAGCTTTTGTCTCACAGGGATTACCTGTACATACGTGACCTCTTTGGCTGTTTAATATGAAGAACCAATATCCTAACAGTATATATGTGACAAAAATGAGGAAAAGTATAGTATAATAGCTATAATTGAACCCTTTAAACATGACAATTAAACGATAACACTTTCCTTTTTTTTTTTGCAGCCATCTAAAGAAACTAGTGTGAGTTGTGCAAATCATGCATCTATTGCAGTAAGTTGAATATTTTCATGAAGCACTGGCTTTTTCCTCCACATCAAGTCACACACGGTTAAAACTGTTTTTAATATATTACATTTCTCTAACATAGACATACATTCAAACATTTTAAGGTAGTTGCTCGTAAGCAGAAGCGTCTTGCAGAAACAGAAAGCACCTACGTTTCTTTTCAGTCCTGTAGTAAACTATCCTCCACCCCCAAGGAGCAGTGTGACTAGCGCAGTCTATAGATGGGTGCCAATTATCAAAGCAAAGAGCAGGCTGATCTTGACTGATGTGCATTACTTTGATATCACTCCTGTTCTGTCATGTTTTTTGGGGGGGGTCTAACTTCCAACATTCATGATTTATGTCGTGACTGACTGACTGAGCGAGTGTCTGTGTTTGTGTGTAAAGCATACATGCCTTTCACCGAGAGCTGTGCAGACACATGAGCTGCAGCCATCAGTGGCTTGATCACACTTTGTTGGAGCAGGCCCCCCTCTGACTGGTAAACAAGCTAATCTGCAGTGTGTGTATGTGAGTGTGTAAGTGAGTGAATGCGCTTTGCGGCCGGGTGTGCGAATGTAAGTATCTTTATGTGATAAGGTGTTTAAGATTCAGGGTGGGATCCCTCACGGATGACCGAGACAAAGTGCAGCACAGCAGACTGTGTATCATGAGCTCTAATAGCCGTGTTGGACTTAGCCTTTAAGAGACAGAAAGAAAAAGACTACTGATGAGCACAGAGAGGGGGTGTTGGTGAAGGATTAATTACTGCTGCTAATTGGATTAGGAAAAAAAATTGTTTTTACCCAGCTAATAAGTGCTAAGTGGGGCAGGATTTGTGCATCTCAGGGGAACCGGTTTCATCCTAGCAGGTGTTTTAAGTGTTACCAAAAAAGGTTTTCTAATTATTTGAGGACTTTTACAATCTAGTTGATACTCATCTGAGAGCAGTTTTGTGGTTAAAAGAAACATTAGTCTAAAACTTTTGCATGTTTTTGTCAATTCAAATTATGTTGCTTCAGAACAAAAAGTGACATCTTATATTGCTCATTTTGTCCGAACAGTGAAACCTTTCAATAAGATGAAGTAAAGCTTCATATAGTCACGTTTAAGAAATAGTAGACTTGTATTATTTGTTCAAAATCACCTCTTTCTACATTGCATCTTTACTGCACAGACTGTATATGAAAGATGGACGTAGCTGTTGAGAAACTATATGTTTCAATCTAGTTTAAAAAGGTGCTTTACAAAAATATACCTCTCATACGACTATGAAAGAGGAATTACCAAAAATACTCTTTGTAGCAGACTGTAAAATTATACATTTTTATTTTTGGCACTTCCCCGTCAGCTTCATTTTGTCACCTTAGCTGAAATGTTAATTCTGTTGTATATAACCCTTTTATTAGGCTTTTTGCATTAGCTTTTTTCATTTTTTTAAGGCTTATAATGGACAGCTTATAATGAGTGCTGGAAGCAGAAAAATGTACAAAATCTAGTCCTTTGAATCTAACGTCTGTGCAATGCATGCGGGAGGTGAGGAATTACTTTTTTGTCAGCTCTTATATCCATATTATGAGGATTCATATCAGTGATTGTATAGATATATGTGTGTGAGAAGGGGGGGGGGGTAATGTGCAACCGCCTGCAGATAAGAAGCGGATACATCTCCTTAATAAGAGAATTATTATTACGGTCTTGGTGACAATCACCAGCATCCATGCTGTGCCTGTGTGAACTTTGCTGTCTCTATGCTGGTTAAATAAAGCTTGTAATTGCGCTGGCAGCTTTAAGGCTCCCCTGTGGTGACAGGGAGGTAGGTGAGAGGTTGTGTGTGTGCGCATCCACACATGTCAAAGGGTGAAATAGTGGGGTGACAAGGGGCCAATTAATGTAGCACGTCTGTTTTTTCTCCTCAGCCTGTGTTTCTGCATCAGGTTAAAGAGCAGATGAATTGGGGCAAATGCGATTTTGTGTGTGTGTGTGTGTGTCTTTTCATGCACATCGAGCAATAAGTAGTGCATTAGACTAACCTATCTCTGTCCTCATCTTTGGCGTACGTGGACACACACACACACACACTCATAATGAAATCACAAAGCCTCCATATCATTGCTATCACAGAAAGATATAAACCCATTAGCTTGTTCCTTTGGGCGTGGACACACACACACACACACACACACACACATGCACGCACAGGTTTATCATTACACGCTGTAAAGCTTTTCCAATTGTATTATCCCTCTGATGTCCTTCTCTCTGTTGTCTGTTCCAATGCCCGGGGTGCAGAGGACAGATAGGGTGTGTGTGTGTGTGTGTTTAGGAGATGCTGGATGAGATATGGGGGGTGGGGGTGGGGGTGTGTGTGTGTGTGTGTGTTTCTGATGAGAGGTACGTTCTAGACAAGAAAACGGGCAAGTTGTGCTGCTTTTTAATGCAATTTTCTCAAAATAGACAATCATAAAAAGTTGTTACTAGAGCAGGACAAACAGGATGGACTGCCGTACTTCATGTTCACCCTTTTAAATTAGAGTGTAAATTAGAGTCACTTGTCTGACCGGAGGAAATTGCCTATTCAGATTCAGCACCAAAAGGTTAAAGAAAAAGGCTGGATTTTCCCAGGCTGCTTCTTTTTAGTTTATTTTTGGCCAACTTTAACACACCTACTTTGAATGCTTATTAAAAACAGCAAATGTTTTTTTCATCTAAAGCCATAAATGATTTTCATCAAACAAACTCTGTTCCTTTTTAACACTTTAAAGCCAAGTTTGCTGAGCTGTTTTTCCCCCCATCAGTCCTATTCAGTAAGACTGGAGGTATTTTTCAATACTTTAGCCATCTTCAGAATAAATAGAATAATGGGTTGCAAAATACAAGGCGGCGACGTTCTAGTTTTTTGCCGAGCCCTGTTGCACTTTCTTGTTTCTAGTGAGAAAGTAAGGTAGCTGAGAGACTGGGATTTGTGCCACATAATTATCCCCTTTGGATCCTTATAACATAATTTGATATGCATTTGTAAAGAAATTATTTTAAAATTTCCTTTTCTTATAATGTTTTTTTTCTGGCATTTTAGCCTTTTTTTGGACAGGAACAGTAGTGTGTAGACAGGAAAGTTGGAAAAGAGTGGACTCAAACCCAGGCCCGTAGTATCTTAAAGTTAAGCTTTAAAAAATTCTGAATTTAGCTCCCTCAGTTAAAGTCTTACATGTTATTCGTAAGACTTGAATTGTATTAAGAAAGCTCCTCAACAGTTTTTATTGTCACCAGTTACTCGTCAGCTCGTCAACTCTAAAAGAACAGGATTTTAGGGAAAGCATCAGTTCAGCTAAACAAATTATTTTGTGATTTTGCTTATCCAGACCTCAAATGATTTGTGCATCTTTGTGGTTATTTTGTTTCTCTTCAGGATTATATTTATTTATTGTGCTTTACTTGCATTTCTTTTGGGGTCATTTTTGGTTGCTTTGTGTTGTTTTTCAGGATATTAACAACCAAAATCCAGACAGTCTTGTTAGACCACTGGGGAGTCAGGGGAAACTTCCATACACACTCATATTCACACCTACAGCCACTTTAGAATCACTACACTAACCAGCCTAACCAACCTAACACATCTTTGGACTGCGTGAGGAAGCCGGAGTATTCCGAGAACCCCCCTTCCCCACACACACACACACGCACACACACACGCACACACACACCAAGCATCCATGAAGGTCCATGAAGCCCTTCCTAGGACCTCCGAGCTGTTGCCTCTTCAGTTTATGTTACTGCTGTCACATTTTGTAGGCAAAATCTGATATAAATGTTAATGCATATATTTTTGACCTTTT
>VUQK01023659.1:0-21956 GCA_015106715.1 Bujurquina vittata | reverse complement strand
ACACAAACACACACACACAAGTCCCCCTTTTCACACCAAAGCTTAGGATCATTTACTCCACATCTCAGCGCAGTGTCGATGATTTTTCAATTTCCATGTTCCTCCTGGGTTTTTCCTGAAATATATAGACTTCTGCCCTGAGTAATGGCTTTTTTTTCTCCGACTGTCGAGGTGGCTCCTAGATACAATTTACAACCTCTGCTATCTTCAGAAAGCACCATGGAATGCACAGGTGTCAATAGCTGTATCGAAAATGGTGACAGGGAAGGCTGTAACAAAACTGGTAGTAGAGGTTCGATGCTGACAGACGCTCAGAGGCGAAAGAAGATCCTACAGAATGTGTTTCTTATCCACTAATGTTGTTTTTTGTAGCACCTTTGATGCAAATACATGAAGTGACAGACCTGCATTTGCCAAATTTGTTGCTGTATTTAAAGTGAGTTTTACAGCACTCTCCAGTCTAAGCCTCTGTATTTGTTGGTATCAATAATTTACAGTATAATTTCTTACAAAAATGACCTGCGGGCCTCCAGGTGTCATTAGAAACATACTTTCGTGGTATGTATTTTATTGCCACAGTTAATTTTATGAGGGCCGTTAAGTTAAGTGGAGGTGCATGCTGCCAGCAATCATGCTGCTTGAATCAGCAGTTTATTAAATAACTTACGCCATCCCTAAAAAGAAATGGAAGTAAAAGCAGAGCCAGTCTGGTTTGCTGCACACCCCCCGGGCTTGAGAATGCCAGTCATGACAGGACAGTCTTCGGAATGACAAATCCAGGGCTGGAATTGAAATGCAGCGATCATCGCCTGTATCGATGTTTCGCACTAAACTTCCTTCACTGACTCCATTTAAAGGGGCAATGAGTGAGATTTATACGGCCCCATAACAGAAAATGACCATAACATATCATCGGTAGAGTTATTGATCAATGCCAGTGACCCAAAAAATACTTGAGCAGGTGTTTGGGGTTTTTTGGCTTTCCGGGCTCATCGTCCAGCACACGCCGAGCAGTTTTGAAACAGCTAATCACGGAAGGACACTGGCAAAAAGGAGTTTTAATAGAAAAGTTTCAAAAGTCACTCTTTTAAAAAAGAAAGATAGGGTAGGGGGCTGTGCAAGAGATTTGTGTTAAGGGAAAAAAGTGCAGATCAGCTACCTCACACAGTAAAGTTAGGAAATACTAATTAACCTTTGATCATCTGGTGAAACTCCAGAGCAAGACATGCACAGATGTGTTTTCACTGTACTGCCTTATTAGTGTGAGTGGGTGGGCACGCAGGAAACAGGAAAAAAAAACTATTTTAATGGGCAGTGAAAGTTTATGAGAACACTTCTAGAAAAGTTGGGACTGCCTGAAAAATAAAATGTGACCCTTTTTTTTGTAAACGCTCATTTTAAATTTGAATCCAGCAGCACAAAATGTTTGCATAGGGGCTTTTAGTAATACTCTAAGAATCCGGGAACTGAGCAGACTGTTGTACTTTTAGAAAGAAGTTCTCGCTTGATGTTTGACTTCAGGTGCTCGACACGCCGGGCTTCACGTGTCTGGACTGCAAGCGACCCGGTTTAGGAATACATGAGGAATATAGTCTGGTATTATCACACGGAAATGTGAAAAATCCTCCCATTTACTAATCTTTTAGCATTAGTAGAGTTTTCAAATATGGCAAAATCAAAATTTAATTCCCAGTAAATTTCAATAAACTTCACATTCACTGCTTAGCAACGCTTTGACTTTGTCCGCATATTTAGCCACCTTTGACCTCTTTTTTATGGTGTTTCTTTCTAAAAGTGCACACTCTTTGAGCACTATTTGAACTACTCAAGGTAAAAAGACCATTCCTGCCTGACCATCCTGGGAATGAGTGGTAGTCCTGAGTGGCCTAAGTGGCAATCATTGATACAAACTGGAAAGGCAGGTGGTAAAATAAAAGAAACTTTTATCTAAAGTGTATTCACAAGAAGAGCTGCACAAAGACAGAAAGAAATGCCAAGAAACTAGAAAAAATATGGAAGAAATGAGGGATAATGGCACAAGAAAGAATGCCGACAAACCAAAGAAATAGACCCTAGGGAGAGAAGGGTCATAAGGTACAGTTGAACTCAATCAGACACTGATGAGGGCAGGAAAAAAAACAAAGGAGGGATTTGAACACACAGAGAAAATAACCTTCTAAATACAAGATAAACACACAGAAACAAACAGATGCAAACGGGGGGAAAACAACGGGATCACACAAATGAAATATTAAGGTCTATAAAACAAAAGGAGCCAAGGTTTCCAGTTCAGTGTCTGCAGGAGCATAGATGTGTTCTGTGCAGAGGATGTGGTTCTTCTGGTTCATCGACACATTGATGCAGCATCTATAGTAATATGGATGCTGTAGTGGTCTGTTGTGGTACACAGAGGGCTAAGCCGGATGGGAAATATGCCCTTTTATTGGTTGTTCTGTATCCCTATTCTTGCCTACATCCACAAGTTTGATGTTGACCAAAAGAATCGCAGATACGAGTAGCAGATATAACCTCTGACCGAAGGGAAGAGGGACTTAGCTGTAAAGATGGGTTGAGGAGCTCAGATTAGATGCTGTGTTTGCTTCAAAAGTTAAGATGGTTTGGGAATTGGACTGGGATGCCTCTTAGGTGAGGTGTGTTGGACATGTCTTACCAGAAGACCCAGGAACAGACTCAGAACTCACTGCAGAGATCTCCAGGGTCTGGCATCTCTGCTTAGACTGCTACTTCTGCAAGCAGCAGACAATGCCCATATTAGACATCCAATCTCTAACACAACTTCCTCTATCAAGTGCCTCTCAAGTGTAACTCCAGCAAACCCACTATGAGTGTTTGCACACTCTACCGGTCACTTTAGATGAAGGTGACATGCACTATTTAACCCCTTCCTCTTGATGTAAGGATTAAACACGTTGAACCCTTGCCAGCAGTACTTTTTCACTGAGTGACTTTGCCCTGAGCTCTTGAAAAATGCTGAGCATTAACCCACGCCGCTGGCACATGATCAATAAAGCTTCATAGGTAGGCACGCACACAGGAGTACACACATAAACAGGAAGTCTTCCATCACTGAGACTATTAGCACAATGCCAAGATTTGATCTGTCACCCTCACATCCCCCCCTTACCATCAAGGTTGTGTTGTGTCTGCATGCACGAGAGGAAGCACCAGATGCACTCGTGTGATAATATATGCGTACTTGTTGAATATTTGTGCTCTGCAGCAGCACTGTACCTCCTGTTTTTCTGCACTTTATTTATCTTGCATGACAGCTGACATCATTTCATATTAGAGGTAAATACATACTGGGTAAGTGAGCCAAAACAGTTGATAAAATACATAATAACATTAAAAAAAAGTGCAGCAACCAGAGTTTAAAAAAATGTATACATCTGAAGAGTTGACCTTTTGCAGAGAGGAGGAGGTTTTCTGCAGCACTCAGATGGCAAGAATTCAACTGCAGGTTCACAGCGTAGTGCTCAGCAGCTTTCTCCTCCCCAGCGGTGCCATTAATAATGGGAGGCAATCTGCCTCACTGAGACGTGGGAAATGTAGTCATCTGTAGCACAGTGGTGTGACCAGCTAAATGCTGCTAATTGATATGGACAGCAGGAGCCTCTCAGTGTGTGGGATTAGAAGATGGCGGGGCGGAGAGAGCCCGACTTGTTTTCTGGCTGTGATCAGCCCTCTGAATATGGACCAAAAAAATAAATAAATAAAAAAGAAAGCGAGAGAGAGAGACACACACACAAAATAAATCTCTTTTTCTACTTTTCTTTTGCTGTCTTTTTTTCCTTTCAAAGACAAATGTATTCAGAGTTAAGAGACACATTTGTATTCAACCAAGCCTATCTATTTTTACCCGCTGTCCAATGATTGATGTATCCTTTCAGCATGTACACCCTTGCTATCCACAGGGATGAATAAACCACAGATGAGCAGCAATCTGCAGGGAGTGCACACACACACACACACACACACACACAGACTCAGAGCTGAAACACACACAGATGCCCGCATACACAGACATACAAATGCACAAAGAGGAAAGCATACACTCAATAGAAAGACTCAAAATATGTAACGCGCTCAGGCTTCGAGTACACTTGGTTGATGCAATAGTGTGAATGATGGGAAGGACTGTCATAGATGCTGACTCTTTTGGCAGTTTTTGTACGTGTGTCTGCCGGTGAGTGAGTGCTTTCACTTTCGTCTCCTCGCCCTGTGACTCGCCGCACGACAACGCCGCATCTATTCATCCGACATGCTTTGCGAAACGCAACAGATACGAGACGGACAACCGTGACCAGCGAGATGCATGTCCCTTCAAAGAGTCTCTACTGGGCCCCACTTGACAAGCTAATAGAGCCGGTTTGTGAGTGATCGAGGGCCATCGGCGGGGATAATGACCAGGGGTGAGTTATGGAGTTGATGTGCCCTCTTCTGAGTTGCAGAGTAAAGACACAAACAGGACAAATAAATGCGCAGTGGCAAAAAGACACAGGGTCATGCGCTGGATGCAGTGCATATGGGCTGACATGAGGTCTCAGTCTGTTTCAGTCTCAATGACAGACCTAAGTGTGATCCCTTTAACTTGTGGACAGGCAATTTATAAGATATTCACCTTGGGAGACTATTTATATATGAACAAGCACCAGAGAATAGGCTACTTACTCCAGGGGGCAATGCAGCATGATTGACTTGGCTTTTCACTGAGTGTTTTGGAGATCTACCAGTGCCCTCTTGTGTCTGAAATCCAATCCCACAGCTTGAGGAGCTTCTGCAGGAAAAAAAAAGGCTCATATTTATTTGGGGTTTTACTCAAGAGAGGTGAGCAAATTAAGCGACTTCTTAAGAGTGAGCTTTTGAGCGAATCTGTAAAGTCTCAGGTGATATTAGATAGATGAAGGGAAATCCATTCCGAGTGGTACGTTGACCCGAGGGAGTCACTTTGCAACCAAACCAGCAAAGCACCCTTCAGATCTCCAGTGTGTGTGTGTTTGTGTGTGTGTGTGACATTATTGCACAGAGTAGCAGCGCTTCAGCACAGGAGGAGGTGGATGGAGTTCAAGCTGGGTTAAAAGGCAAAGGAGTGAGAGCTTCGGGTGACTCAGCAAGGCGATTCACGTTGCTCATAAGTGATTGGGCACAAAATTAGGCCTCGTCGACCTTTGTCTCACAGAAGCTTTAACTTTGTGATGTCTAACCCATCGCAGGGTTAGAGAAAGATCTAACCCTAGCCCTGTTTTGGGAGAAATATTTTTGGAGAAAAGACCTAATTGCCAAGACATTGAAGAACAAAACACATCCTAACAGCATGTGGTCAGGAGTCATGGGTTAGTGTTAAAGTACTGATAATGAATTGGGCCCCAAGGCTTTTGTTTTTTTCAAGACTCCCCAACCACTGAGCGTGATACGTCAGTGTTTGCTACAATTTCTCTGCTTTTTTAACAATTTTCTCAGAAGTGTTGTGCTTGAACAAAGGCGGTTATTTGAGACAGATCTCTGGAGAAATAGCAAGCAAATAATGTCAAGAAACGAGTAATTATTTCATCCCAGGCAGATAATTTTCAGATTGTTTGGCAGTTTGAAGGAAAGGAAAGTTTTAAAGATGAATGCAAGCTCAATATTTTTTTTTTAATGGTGTATAATATTCCACCTTCTATGGAAATTCTCTATAAACACAGTTGCTATAATTTATGTTAAAAAATGAAGATGCTCCATTGTCATTCTCCGCGCATGTCTACAGTATTGATTTAACAGTGTCTAACCTACAGGGTCACATTATTTTTGCCTTGTTATCCTGGTGTAAAATAAGGCTATTTCATTGCTATTTGATGTTTTTCAGTGAAACATTCATTTGAATGTGGTCCAGCACCTGAACCCTGTCTCATCTGTCACATCCAGACTGGACTGATAATTTGATTTCATGCAAAGAAGAGCACAGAGTCCAGCTACAAGTAAGTAATTGCTTTTCAATATTTACCCTTATCCGTCTTGCTCCAAACTAAAACTAACTTGTGGCATTCAGCTGCAGAGTAGGTCAGCTGTTGCACAACACTGGTTTACAGGTATAGAGGGGGGTTACACTGACTGCTGCGAAAAAGTATTTGGCCCTTCCAGATGTATTTATTACATATTTGTCACAGTTACATGCTTCAGAGCATCATACACATTTTAATATTATACAAATGTAACTTGAGTAAAGACAAAAAACAGCTTTTAAATGATCATTTCATTATAAGGTTATCCAAACCTACCTGGCCCTATATATAAAAGTAATTGGCCCCCCTTATTGTATCCTGATTAACCGCATTTTTTGGAAAGCTGTGTCCAAGGACAGGACCGCATCAATGACTCATCCAGGAGGGTGAGTCATTGATGCTGTCAAACTTGCTAGTTGGTCTGGAGTCGCTTTGCTGCTTAATCCTTTAACAACAGGTGATCGCTGCTGAAGTGCCAGTTTCCTGCCCTTACTAGCCACGAACAGCTGGTTAAGACAGCTGGAAAGATTCAGTTTATCAACACAAATTAGCTGAGGTGAAACCTAGCTGACAGCTGTTAGCTGTAGTAGACTGTGTTGGAATATAGGTTGTCAATCAAAGCCCCTAATAATGCATAACTTTAACCCTTAATTTGATTTAAACTGGTGACTTTTTAAAATATTAATAAAGATCAATCACCCTATCCATCTTTTTAAATTGCCGGCTCACCACATGTCGCTCGAAGGCTAGCTATGCAAAATCTTAGCTTGGAACAAAGTTCATTAGTCAAGCAACTATTTACATTTTTAGTATATTTCTTGCTCAGTTTACAGAGTTTCAGAAGGGGTACTCAAAATGATTTTAATTGAACTGTTTAACGAAGGAATGGTGTTGGACATTTTCCCCCAGTAAATAAGAATTAGATTAATAATATAACCAGCAACAATGATATTAAGAACTCCTTAACACCAGTATTTACAGTGTGCAGTAGTGTGTAACCAGAGTTTACTGTAGTGTAATTACTAGAAATATTTATTAGGAAACCGTATGAAGCCTACAATACAAAGCTGTTGACAGAAGAAATGCAAACAGCCCCATCCCTGCCAATTATGCCAGCATATTTGTCTCACCCACTCTATACAATAATACCAAGAGTCACATCACATCCCAACTAAGGCTTCATTGCAGCGTAATTAGCTTTGAGGTGGTGGCTGAAAGTAAACAGATAAACTAATAGAAAGATACACAGCAGCTATAAAGAGATCATTTCTGACTGATCAGGGTAAAATGGCTGACTCCTGTGCTCCCCTCAAACAGAGATTTTGCATTATGTTTTGCTTGCTAGGTAATTAGGCGCCAGATTTTTTTTGTGTTTGAAGTACACAAAGCTTGTCTCCATGAGGATAGCCTTGTCTTCTGTGTATGTTTGTGCATGTGTTAAGCTCCATGCTCATCTGTCAGCTTATATGTACCTGTGTGTGTGTGTGTGTGTGTGTACTTTTGGGCAAATCACCTTCATTATAAATGTGTCTCATTACAGTAATGAGACGATTTCATTATCACTTAAACGACCTTGTCCCTGGTGCTAAACAAGGCCGGCTGTTACAAACCCAGTGGGTTTCTTGAGTTGAATCGCAGCAGGGAGCCAGGCAGGAGGGCGGCTATGCACGTGCTACAAGCTTTAATTTGAATGGAGACATCTAATTGAAGTGCACAACTGCATGTGCATGTAGGTATGGGTACATTTGATTGTCATAGAGTTTTTCTGACCATTATATAGCAACTGTGAGGCTATCTTTAGTAGCCTTTACAGTTGTGGTCAAAAATTTACATCCAATCATTATGGGTATGAATGTCATGGTAAGTTTGGGTTTTTAATTATTTCCTTAAATTGTTCTTTTTCCAGGATAGAATTATTGCTCAGCACACATCTTAAATTACTTACAAAAATGAATTAGGTGCACAGGTTTAAATTTTGGGGGGATTTTCTCTAATCTGCATAGGGTCAAAAGTATGAAGACACGCCCACTAATATAGAATAGAACTTTATTGTCATCATACGTACAGCGAAATTAATCAGTACACATTCAACGAAATTTTGTTTAGAACAGCCATCCAAGAAAAATATACAAGCAACAATACGGGGGGGTTCTGCAGACGTTCAGGGCGCCGCCGGCGTATCAATCCCAGGAAGAAAGAAAACACTCAACAAAAGGAGAGTTAGGTTAAAAAAAATATGCTGTACTCTTATAGAGCACCGTACTAGGATGCAAAAAAACACCTCAGCAAAAAGCATATCGCACATTTAAAGCCATGGACAGCAATTTGGTTAGTTAAGGGTCGGGGGAGGGGGGATGCCAACAGAGATGAGAGGGGTGAGGGCATTCAGGAGCCAGATCCAGCTCCAGCCAAAACAGTCACTGATAAGGGTGGTGCGACGGTTACAGCTCACAGAAATCACAGAGACGTGGGATGGGGGAAGTGCGTCGGTCACACGGTGTCCCAGGAGAGATATGATACCAGCCTCAAGGCCGGCAAGGGAGCCGGATTCCTGATAATGCTGATGTTGTTTTGGAACAGGGTGCTTGTTTTTTTTTTCAACGGTCTTCAGTTCACTGGGACCGATCAGTAATCCAATAATCCAAATTGCACAGTTACCATCTTTGCTGTGCAGAACCATACATTATCTCCAGATCTGATCCTTTTTGCCTGCGAGCACTTTCACAACTGGACTAAGCATCCAGCTTCCGGCTCAGGTCCGTCAGGCATTGAGTCTGAGTCTGAACGGCTCTGCACAACCCATCCATCAGGTTCCGCACTCTTGACAGATTTTCTTGATTTCCCGGTAAATCAGGTATCCTCCAAAGCCAGATAGAAAAAGAGATCTCGTTACCAAAAGGCTGAATATGCAAATGTCTTCCACATCGTCGACCCACAGGAGGAATAGGGGTATGAGGTGTGCTTCAGCAGGAGGGACATCCCTTAGCAAGTTGCACCTCAACCAGAAGCCTTTGATAGCCATCAACAAGCTTCTGGCATAGTTCAGGCTGGATATTTCACTACTCTTCATGGAAGTATTGGTAGAGTTTATTTAAATTGGTTAGTTTGTTGGCAAAGACAAGGTTTTAAAGCATCGTCCACAAATTTTCAATAGGGTTGAGATCAGGACTTTGGGAAGTCCATTCCAGAATCTTAATGGGCCAGATTCCAGGCAATTGTACGGAAGTAGTAGTTATTCAGATATGTCTCCATTTTGCCAAGGTCTGGAAGAAGACCCAAACTGTCACCCTCAGAGGGGAAGAAACTCGTTAGGATGTTCAGGAACCACCAAGGCTCAAGCTTGCCCTTACCTAGAAACTGCTGGAACACCAGCATCACTGTCTACATGGAGGTTGCCAATCAAGGAAGAAGCTGCTGCTCTAAAAGCAACACCTTCATGCTCAACTGAAATTTGCAGCTGCCCACATGGACAAGCCAAATGTCTTCTGGAGAAATGTTTTATGGTCAGGCAAGGCAAAGATTGAGCTATTTGGGCACAATAACGAGAGATACTGTAATCTCAAGCATGGTGGTGGTAGCATTGTGCTCTGGGGCTGTTTTGCTGCCAGTGGTACTGGTGCATCGTGCAAAGTGGTGAGAATAAGAAAGAAGGAAGTCTACCTCCAAATTCTTCAACTTCACCTCAATTCAACCGCTAGATGCTTGAAACCTGGACACAATTTTCAACAGGACAATGAACCCAAACTCACATCAAAGCTGGTTTTAGAATGGATAAAGCTTCTGGAATGGTCTTCTAAAAGCCCCAACATCAACCCTATTGAAAATTTGTGGCCTATGGTCAAAAGCCAGCCATTTTTAGGAGACCAGCTAATTTCGATGAACTTTACCAATTCTGCCAAGAAGAGTATTCAAATATCCAAATAGGATTGTGCTCTGTATGGATTGGAGAAAATCCAAACTAATTTCAGACTTATGTACCCAAGTCTTGTTTCTTTCAATGTCACTAAAGTAGTATGCTGTACAAATACTCCACCCTGGAAAAGAACAGCAAACTTACCATGACATGCATGCCCATGATGAGTGACCTGTATATGCAAAAAACAACTAAAAGGCAACATTTAAAATGTTCTTTTTTTTTTAAAAAATATATATCTGCCATTGTTCACATACTTTCTGAACTAGGGTTAAATACTCTAAATATTGTGGGGAGTTTTCTTTTATAGTTTGTCTTTGCGCCTTTGAGAAAGCTATGCTTACCTTTCCTAGTCAGTGTTGTTTCTGAAATGTCATCATATATTTTTTGTTGTTTTTATGTTATTTAGGTTTGCTGTTTTGGCACCTCCAGGACACCATACAATAATGCTCAAAGAAGTAGATTAAATTGCTGTTACACCTACTAGCTAGCTGAGTTCCATAAAAATTCAAGGAAACAAGTGCTGAGCTCTACATGGATTTTAAAATGTTATGTTTATTCCTAATCTAGGAAATGGGGTGTATGAGTACAAGACGCTGTTGCTGTCTCGGATTCTGGAACAGCATAGTCAGAAAAAGGTTCTCCTAAACCCAAACCAGTTCAGCAAGACTAGATCATAAGTTTGAGCTTTACCATTTGTATTATGAAATACTGGAGTCTTTATAGTATCCAGGAAAAATCCCTATTTAGAAAACCATATAAATACATGCACACCTTGGACACACACTTTCTCTTTCCTAAGCTCTACCTGGCTGCCACTAAGATCTCCTCTCATCCTTGCTAAGCACTCAATCTGTTTGGTGAGTGACCTTTAGTTGTTGGAGAGCTTATCTCCTGCTTTTAAAGCACCCTGCACCCCTGAACTAATCCTTGGAGCCAAACACTGCCGCCCTAATCCCCACTCCCAGAGGCCCTCATTCACTGTTTGCTTCCACTCTAATTGTCTTCAAAGCACTCCAAGGCTCATCCGGGTTTGTTTCCCTATCTGTGTGCTGTATATGAGTAAATTTACTTATCTACGGGTGTATCCGGGTATCATTACCTCCGTCCTGTATATCTGTTTCTCGGGCACTAAAAGCTTGGTCCCAGTCATCCTCAGTGTGTGTCTTGTGTGTGCATGTGTGCACGCACACGTCTTTATGCATTTGACCGGTGACCAGACAGCCATCAGGGTGCATTTAGGAGGATTGCCACTGTGTAGGAAGGGATCAAGACCAGAGTCAGAACCAAAGCTGCACAGGCACAAGCCCAGAATCAGCATTCAGCAGGTAAGTAGTGTGTGCGTGTGTGTGTGTGTGTAAGTGTGTGTGCACATGTTTGCATGCATGTATGTGTGCCACAACCCAAGGGTAACAGTTCCTGGTCACAGTCCGTGGATGAAAGTAATTGCCAGTGGAGGGCAACCTGCAGCTGAGGCCCAGAGATGGTGTGTGTTGGTGTATGTGTGAATGGAGTTGTGCTTTTGTGGAAGCAGAAATGCTCAAATATGCAGTTCATTGAATTAGGCTATTAACCGGTGCACACTTTGTCATTAATGCAGAGCCGATGATAAACTTTAATATAAATGTAGCATGCCTTTACTCCAAGTGTCTTTGATGTAGCAGCAGCACAGATTCTTCTCTTGGTAAAGTGGTGGGTAAATGCCATCATAGTGCAATGCTGATACTGAGTCAACAGATAGAGGCAGACTGACTGGGTCAGAGTGGGTGTGGTCAGCTCAGCGCAGTGTAAAGCAGTTTTCACGGCCGACTTCGTCTCATCCATGGACGCCATGAACATTCCACATGAAATCTGCTCGTCTTTTGAAGCCTGAAGCCTGGTTTCACTCAGGCTGACCATATTTGAGGGCCAAAATTAAAGAAGTCAGAAGGATTTTACTTGAAAAATGCTTTTAAACCTTTTAAAGCTACTGTAAAAACATTAAGAGGACTAGATACCGTAATATAATTAAAATGAGAAAAAGTACATATAAAATAATTGCTTTTCTTAGCAACACAATATCTGACTGCTTACTATTACATTTTTAAATGATTTTTTTGGTGTTGCATATGTACATTTGTTGTTGTTCAGAGGAAACTGCCCCAGATGCTTTGAAAGATCAACAAATTATAATTAATGGTGCAATGGAGGCTGCATGACCAACTATTTATTCTATTTTTTAGTCCCTGCTGTTCTGCCTGTAACACACAAACATTCCATTCATTTTACTGCAAATATGTGGAAGTCCAGTTGAGAGCAGGTGTGCCTCCACACAGAAATAATTTTTCAGAAAAATATCATGAAATATAGATACATTTATCACAGAGTGATAAATGTGGTATCAAGCAGGATGGGTGAATACGTGTTCCAGCAGGCATGAAGTTCTGAGCTCAAAGTTCCATAAACTCTCTCCAGTGCACAGACGTCACATCTCTGGCCTTCCTTGGAAAATGTAGTTTATTAGTTTATCCCTCTGAGGTCAAAGTGGTCATTGGTGACAACCCCAATCCTAACCCTGACCCTAACATTAACCCGAGCCAATCAGAATGCTTAATTTTTATTTTTTATTAGTTTTTTCCTCAAGTCTTCATTCAGAGATAACTGAAAATACTTATTTCAACTGACACACAGTTAGTTAAAAACTTTTTGAATGGACCGGTTCTCATATAGCGCGTTTCTACTCAGGCACTTTATGCAACATGCCTCCTTCACACCCCATTCATACACAACTAAGTGCTTTTCTAACATTTACACTTCGATGAAGACAGAGAGAAACTAGGGGTTTATTATTTTAACCAGGGATACTTTGGCATGCAGACTGGAGCAGCCAGGGATCAAACCACCAACCTTCTGAGTAGTATGTGACCAGCTCTACCCTCGGAGCTACAGCCACAACATTTTTGCTTCCAAAAAAAGTCTGTTTTGGTCTTTTCTGAAATATAGGGTACTTATAGGTTACAGTTATCCATTTCTTAAACACGTTCTTGACACTGTCAAACTTTCATTTTTGTGGATGCAACAGTGACAAGTCCACATGGTGAAAGTGCTTCAGCAAAATTATTCAAGTATAAAGAATCATACTTGTATTAATGTGTTTTACTCATTAAACCAGTTCAGGCAACACAAAAATATGTATTATGAAGACCAGTGTGTGAGGTCATAACTGACATTAAGTACATGCACATGATCTAAACCCGTGTTAAAACTGATCCGATTCCCCTATTCCAAATATTATTCGCAAATAAACACAGAAAACATATAAAATGTCGAAAGTGAGAAAATGTACAATTTTAGAATTTTTGGAAAAAAAAAGGTAATTTTGAATTTAATGGCAGCAACACATCTTAGACACATCGAGTTAGGAGCGGCTGGAAAAGTAAGCGGTACTAAAAAGAAACAGCTGGAGGAACATTTTGCAGCTAAGTCAGTAACATGGAAGAAGTAAAGATTTGCCAGTCTGCAAAAGACTGACTACAAATTGTAGAACAATTTCAGAATATTGTTCCTCAACATAAAACTGCTCCGACTTTGAATATTTATAAATCCTATAATATTATCAAAGGATGAAAACCTGGGAGAACATCAAAAACTAATATTGGACACCTCTGATATTGGGGGCCTCGAGCAGCATTAAAAAAGAAAAGTGTTTCTGAGATTTACATTCTGTTTTTTATTTACAGTGTACACAGTGTACCTAACTCTTGTGAAAATGGGGCTGTAATTATGGCAGTAAAGTCCACAAACGGGTTGAATAAAACACATTCTGAGCTGGTGGTTTAAGAATCTACAAACTGGATAAATGTTAGTTTGATCAGCCCACGCGGCAGCAGATATCACAGCCGTGAGCGGTTTGTTTAGCTAACACTAAACCTGTTATTCTCACTTTAGTTTAAAGCTTTTTCTCCAGTGTTACTGCTATTGTGTGAAGCCAGCAGAGTGTGCAACAGTGAATGGAAAAAAAAAAGAAATAAAAAGAAGCCTGCAGTAAACTGACTGAGCTTGTAAAGGCATCAGCAAAGGTCACACGGCTGTTTGGGAATTTAATTATTTGCATTTTGCCATGATTACATTAATTTTTACAGATTCTGCCAGAGAGATATAAGGATAGTCATAAAAAATGTTTGGGGCAGGTGAAAAATTAGCTGCTGCTTTTAGTCCATAAAGCAGCAAAGCAAGCACTGCAGGGTGTGCATAATGTACAGTATCCAAATGAAAAAATGCATGCGCACATAGACCATAACTACTAAATATATTGCTTCTGCCAGAACCCACTGCACACCTCTTACGCGTACGTCAAATTTCATATTACAGTATGCACATCCTGTATATCAAACACCATTTCTTAACAAACATTTCTCTCTTTTTTTGGAGGGGACTAATTAATGGACTCAATCTAACTTGATGCTGAGAAATCTGTGCGACAGAAACAGGAGCAGGATTTTACTTTGTGGCAAGACCCCTTTGAGTCAACCGCTCTTATGCCAAATGACCAGCAGAGGGCCACAAAACCCAATAATTGGCACCACTCAGCCTGCAATGGTCTGCTGAAGTTTGATTTGGGCTTTTGGGAAGGAGTAAAAATGAAATTTTGTCCCTCTGATATCTTCCAAAATCTCAATACAAAAACACATGCTTGTTCATTATTTTGCCAACAAATTGAATTCTATTCATCTTATCCTCCGAGGTTTGAATGCAGCCTTATTTTTTGCAATGTTCTCCCAACATTTGCTGTGACACGTCTAATGCTGCTATATGCATGCATCCTTCATGAATTGATGAAACACCGCAGCTCACTTTTTGCTGTAGAGACCCCTGAACTGTCTCTGTGTTAGTCCTGCAGGATGTAGGCTGGAATTCAGGACAAGAACAGACACAGAGAGAAAGGGAGAGAGTGCGGGGGGACAGACATGCAGAGCGACAAGCACCGCGAGCAAAATAAAACAGGAAATCAGAGAGCAATAGACCGAGGGACCATGTGGCAGAAGGCTAGCGCCCCGAGGCTCCCCCAATCTCTCCCAAAGCTACTTCATCAGCAAAACAAGCTGTCCTCTTTCACCAGAACTTACGTCAGCCGCGCTCACGGGTCACGACGGGTTCACGGTTTGCTGTGTTACCTGAGAGGGGCTCATAGATCACCTGTCAATAACGGGGAGATGAAGAGTTCTGGACACAAAAGCAGAGGTGGACCCCGACCCGATCACAATAGCGTCGGCCCCTTTGTTGAAAACACAAAAGCAGCGTTAGGTTTTAATTAAAAGTTGTCCCAGGTGGACAATAAGCAGGATATTGCCCAGGTAGTCATCTTTTGTTGCAGTTTGTTGAGGGTGTGTGTGTGTGTGTGTGTGTGTGCGTACATAAGGATGACTGGAGCGGCGTCAAATGAACATCTTTGGAGAGCAAAACAGGTGTTCAAAGGATGGAAAATTGCAAGGCCAACGTTATCAGTATCTTTCATAGCGCACTCATGACTCAGACGGGATAGGTAAGAGAGGTATGATGCTAAGGGGAAGGGCACCGGATGACAAATGGGATTGGATTGCTAATAAGATTTTTTTTTTTTGGCTCAATAATAGATCAATGGGGTTCAGGCAGCATGAGTAATGCATGTGGGAGACGAGTTCGCTTGTCTTCCACTCAAGGACAAAAGGTTTCCATGCGCAGTGTATTTTATGATGAGGGTGTAGTTGATGTAATTTAAAAGGGTTAAACAGATCTAATGGCGGAATGTCGGGGTATGTTGGCTTCATTCAAATTAATCAAATTGTTAGTGCGTGAAGGTTAAAGTGATGTCAAAAACACATCTTATTTGTACCCCGCTGCTGTAATACAGCGCCACTCATTCCTCCTCCAAATAGATTATGATTTGCTGCCATAGCAACATATCCTGCCCATGCTCACTAAAGGAACCCATTAGATTCCCATGTAGCCAGCTCTTTCTTTATGAAAATAGTGCTTCTATTTGAAGCTTTGCGATGGAACAACATTGTCAGAAAACTCTGGAGATTAAATGTAGCCCACTGTCACACTCAGTCTGGTTTGGAAGCTTTGATTTTAGTGTGTTAGCCATTATTGTCTTTGTTGCCGTTACAAGTAGCACTAATCAACTTGCAAATTAACTATTACAGTTTAACAGTGGAATGGGTCAAACTTTATACTAAAGCTTATCACATGTCACCGGAATGCTAACTTTGGTACATCTACAGCTATATCAAGCAAAACCATTTGGACTTCAAGCTCAGGGACAAACCGATGAGTAATGTGGCACAGCTACATCCATGTTTACTGACTCGCTTCTGGAGATAGCTTTAAGTGACCACTATAAGAACTGCAGTTTTCTTTACTTACTGTAAGTGTGTGTGTTTTTTTTTTAAGGCAAATAAGACGTATGTTGTGGTAAAGAAGATAATATGAGTTTTGTGCATTTCTGTCCTTTCCTGTCAGATCTTTGTACTCACCCAGGTAGCCATTGGAACCTGTTTTCTTACACTCTGTCATACATGGGAAGTGTGTGGCCCTGAGGGGAATGGGATTAAATCCGACACCTGCCATGTTCCCCGTCCTGGTATGCCTTTGCATCTGGCTGCCGTGAATTCACCTTTGCCCTCTTGTCACAAATGGTGTAAAAGTAAAAGCTTGAAAAAAAGGACACTCAGAAAATATCAAAGCCCTGTCGGAATTAATGAATTAAACTGAAAGATGCGGAGATGTGCGGCGCATCTTTTAAGAAAGGCTTACACTTGAACCGTGACTTTAAAGTGCGCCACGCTGGGCTCCCGAGCCATCAGTGACATTTAGCGTAAGAGGATCCAATACAGCAGGAGTCATGATAAAAGTATGAACAACAAAGAAGCTTGAAATTAAACCAAGTGGTTAATTCCTGTTGCGCTCCAAGCAGTTCAGGTTCAGTGGCCTGCAGCGCTGCTCTATTATGCCTTTGAAATGCTTTTCTTTTGCACATTACTCAAGCAAACAATTACAGTATGCCGCAACGTGTCTCATTACAGACAGTAAATCCTTGCTAAACAATTTGGAGAGGTAGAAAACAAACTTGTTAAGAAGGGTTTAACAATAGCTTGCAGAAAGGTGAAATATGGTTTTGCTCAAAAACATATGCTGTGGAACATATTTCTTCTTGCCTCATCATGTCTGTGACGCTGATGCACAGTTAGTTTTAAAGTACCTTTAATGACTGTGTTCAGCAACCTCAATTAAGTGTTATCCAACCCAAAAACCCTCGAACTGTTATGGTGCTACTGTACATGGCACGATTTTTTTGCTTTAGTTCAAAACATTGTTGTCCTTCATTGCATAATACCACAAAGACAGGTTGGACTGCCGGAGCGTAGCAATCAAACATCCTGCAAGCCTGGACCTGAGTCAAATTAGCATGCTCTCCTTTACACGGCATAGCCTCATACTTGTTTTTCAGAAAGGCAGGGTTTGAAACTCAGGGGCAGTATTCTTTTTCGTGACACTGCTAAGTCATTATGTTAACATAAGGCAAAAGCTGCTGAACGGGCACTCAGGTGATGAAAGGGCCTGTCATCAGACAGCTTAAACGTCAGCCTGTGTAAATAGGAACCAAGTTGCACAAGTTGGCCTCAACTTCATTATGTTTTCAATTTGATTGATGTCCTATGTATTATTTAATCTTTCTAAATATCACTCAGGTTGTTTACATCCAAAGGAAGTCCCACTGAATCTTGATTTACCTTCCCTCCTGTCTCTACCCTAGCCTAAGTTTCCATCATCCAACAAGTCCAACCACCGATGAAAAAGTGCAGGACTTGTTTGGTTAGAGGACCGTGAACACGAAAAGGTTTTTAAGGTGATAAGAGTAAAAGCCCTCTATGTGTTTGTGGGTGATTGGGCACTCCATGGTCCGATGCTTCAAGCTAACAATAGCTGAGTGATAAGAGAAAACCAGCGATATCAAAAATATAGAGAATGACTCCTCGCTTGGATTGAGGCACCCCATTGCTACAGCAATTTTTTTTTCCAAGAATGACACTAAAGGAACTTTAACATCAGAACCAGACCATAAATGCATTTGAGATGATCAAAAAGACTCTTGGCTTTGGGAAGTTTCCGGTCGAGTAGTTCTGCCAAAGTAGCAATCAGCCTGATAACAAGGATACTTTGGTTGGACAAGCTGCTCTGCAAGTTCTCTTCTGGTTAGCCAGAGGGGCACACTGAGGCACTCAATTCCTCCACTAATTAAGTATGCAAATGTCACTTTAGGGCTTAGGTAACAATTCAGCCTGTGTAATGATGTGCAATGAATAAAGTAGCACTTTCAACAAAAGTGTTTGATGATTGTTTTTGCATCCGCAATAAATTATATTTAGCCTCTGTTCTGTTCTGGGGGAGAGCAGTAGCAAGACCTCCTTGAGGAACAGAGCAGACTTTAACAACAATGGAACATGACATCGATTAAGTTGGAACTAGTATGAATAGCATGGAGCATTGAGTGTGGATGAAGGTAGGATTGGCTAACACAGGAAGTAGCAAAGGTCAGCTGACCCGACAGGATTCTGTGATCTGCCAGAAGTAATCCTATGCTCAATTTTTTGAAAGGTAAAGTGTGAAATTTGAAGATATTCTCAAATTTTACCTGTCAAAGGGGAGCAGAGGTATGCAAATGAGTTACGAGAGCTTTCTGGGCATCTTTATCTCTGCTTGTGAACTACACAGCTCAAGACTGTTGGCATGCAGCAATTAAGTTGCATTGTGCAGCCATGGAAGAAACACCACAAGGAGACTGCAAAAATTAGCTTGTTAGCTAGCTTGCGGCATGTGTTTTCAACATTGACTTCCTGTTGCTAGTGAAGATGGACAGTAAAGACAACATTATGCAATCTAAAGAAAGGCTGAATTATCTTCTGCTCGTCCGTGAAATACAGATAGCAAAGCTATCTCAGAGGGATCTCCTGTTTGACACATTCATCGTCTCAGTCGGGGTAAAAACAAAGCCACTGCCCGTCATTCTCTACTAAGACACTCCAGATCTACAGTTCAAACAATCGTAAAGAAATGCAAGTTGCGCTACACAGCTGTTGTGTAGAGTATTCTAAAAGCAGTCTATTGTGGCAGTATGTAAAGTGGCATTGCAGTGGCACCATCAGTGGGGAATACATGATGCTGAGCTGCAAACTCAAGTCTCCTTGACAATGTGCGAGTCACTCATTACATTGTTTAACCGCACAGAGCTTACAGTCCAAGCATAAAAGCACCATACAAGACTTAAAATACAAATTTCAATTTCTATTTGACTAAAGGGTGCAGCCTAAACTTGAATTGTTGGGATAGATTATTTTACTGAGTGTAAATATCACGGGGATGTTTGTAAAGGTGGAGCATAATGTACAATATGCAGCACTTTCAGAGAGGGTGGAATATGATTATTTTTGTCCAGATTTTTGGAAGAAAAGTAGACGTTTTAATCAATGCAGAAGAGTGCAGCTCACTTGAACATAAAAAGTCCCATTTGTAATATATTTTTGAAACTTTTAAAATGGATGTTTTGAGCTCCAACAGCATGCAATGTTTACTGACCCTAATCCCACACAGCTCTCGCCTGCAGACTTTTACTTACACGACCAGTTTTTCACGACTGAAAGCTCGAGGTGAACGGCGAAAAAGACTCGATAGGATTCTAAAGTTTGGGTTGGAAGGCCTGTTTCTGATGGGTCTCCTTTTTGACAGGAGAAATAGCAAGGAGCAAGACTAAATTTACCCAGTCTGGGCCTGGCAAGACCTCTTCTTTTTTTCTTTTTTCCTTTCTCCTTTTCCTGATGCAGAGCATGTGAGACATCTCAGACTGCAGCACACAATTTGTGCAGCAGAGGACTGTGGGTGGGCCAGCTCCTTGGGCCAAGACAAAAACACACACAGATGCAAAAGGATCTTCATTATTTGTGAAGAGATTCTCATTGCAGATAAGCAAAAGCCACTCTGTCTTTGGAATCTCATCACGCGGCAGGGTTTTTACTCCTGGCTTCTTGGCTTCTGTGGTCCTACACTGAGGATGACTAATAGTGACATCAGAAGGACTAAAAGGTATATTCCTCTGCAAAATATATATGCCTTTAGGTCCAAACAAAGCCAAGAATTCATCAACCATATAATATGAGTTTCCTACATTGCAGCAGAAAATACAACCTTGATTGGAGGGGGAGGGGGCAAACAGCTGTGGAATACATTGATGATAATTGTGCATATTGTTACAGAGCTATTATGCAAAATATTACGTAAAAAAAAAAGAAATCCTGTTTTGCAAAGGAAGGTTCTTCAGAAGATAAGCCTGAGAAAAGCTGTGACTTGAGAGCTCTTAAATTATGCATAAGAACAGTTGTAGCTGAGAAACCAGCAAACCCAGATATACGCTAAATAACTGCATTCCCATACAAAAGCACACATTTCTTTAGCGTTCAGCCATATTTTCAACCCACGCCCAATGTGAGAAGAGTCAAATGAAGTCTTGCTTTTGCCTTTGGCTAATGCCGCTGTGTCCTTAAATGTCTCCGGGCCGTCTTTCGGCTCACATCCTCTGCTGCTCCATCAGACAAGTGGGAGATATGCAATTGTGTGAATACAATGTCGGATGCGTCCCTGTCGCAGCACTATAGAAGTAGAGGGGTAGCATTGCACTTATTACTGATGGAGCGCTCGGAGGAGGTGAGGACACGGGCTCACGCTGTGGATGCTGCGGAGCTTTTTTCCGCTGTTAAGTAAATGACGACTATGATGAAAAGAGAACAGATGTTTTGCCAGCAGACGCTTCCTTTGCGAGTGCCATCCTACTTTTCTGTTTGTGAGTTTTTAAATCATTGTTTCCACTACACAAAATGCTACACCGGGATGCAGACACTGGAGTCTGCAGCTTCTTGGCGTAGTATTTGAAAGTCCACAGCGGGGGAATCTTGGGCGACCCCAGTAAAAACAAACAAAAGAAAACAAATGTTTGGAAGGGGGAAAAAAAACTACCCTGAAATGGAATTAATTCAGCTGGAGCATCAGTGTTTCCAGACAGAAATGCATCAGAGGAAACACTACTGTACTACTGACTAATTGCTTTCAGTACACTGCTACATGCAAATACTGCTGTTATATTGTCTAGCAGAAGAGTTCTCTGTAGTGGACATGAGCAAAAAAAAAAAGAAGCAAAGAATAAAAATTTCCTGAAGTCAAACTTTTACTCCAAGAAAAACTACAAAACTTGAGGTGAGAAGTTCATGTAGGAACTATTTTCTTAACACCATATTACAGTGCAGAAGTAAGGGTACTTATACCTGTTATGAGAGGTTCATGCTAGTGACAGCTTGAAAATACACTGTATTGTCAAAAGTATTCACTGATCTGTCTCCACACGCATAATGAACTTGAGTAACATCCAGTTCTTTATCCACAGGGTTTAATATGATGTTGACCCACCCTCTGCAACTATAACACTTACAGCTCTTCTGGGAAGGCTTTCCACAAGGTTTAGGAGTGTTTATGGGAATTTTTGACTATTCTTCCAGAAGCACATTTGTGAGGTCAGACACTGATGTTGGATGAGAAGGCCTGGCTCACAGTCATTGCTCTAATTCATCTCAAAGGTGTTCTATCAGGTTGAGGTACCTAATTTCCTGGAAGGGACCGTTGCCAAGAGATCAATAAAGTTTAATTCATTCATTCAGGATGAATGCCTAGGTGCTTGATTTATACACCTGTGTATATGGAAGTCAGTGGAACCCCTGAATTCAAGGATTTGGATGGGTGAGTGAATATTTTGGTGATGTAGACATGATGTCATCCCTACTCAGTTGAACTGGAATTTATGTAGAAATTTTGTATTTTACATATATAATCATAACCACACATTCTAGAATGAAACGATCAATGGGATTAATCGTGATGAATGGATTATTGAAATAATCGTCAACTAATTTAGTTGACGATTATTCGTTAACTGGTGTACAGACTCAAAGATAGGCCATAAGCTAAAACTGTACTATATA
>VUQK01023658.1:0-12752 GCA_015106715.1 Bujurquina vittata | reverse complement strand
TATTTATTTTGGCTCTGAGTGTTTAATATCTAGGTGTTATATGAGAATGTGGATCTTTCAGATCAATTTGAGAAGTGATTTTGATCATGTTTCACATTTTATTGTGTCATGTAAAGTGCGGCACCGGTCTTGGTGTTGTCTCGGTCTCGGCCTCCCTTGGTCTCGGTCTTGTCTCGGTCTCGGGTTAGGTGGTCTTGACTACAACACTGCATGAAACTGGTGGCTGCTTCTGTTTGTGTTTGCACTGCTGTTGGTCCTTAAACTCCACCTCAGCCACATGGAAGGCAGCGTAGGTCAGACTTTATCACCGTCAGACAACCCGCTGTTGGTTTTTGAGGACTATAGGTTATACACCTAAAATCCTTCACTTGGATCATACTGGGGCATGAATTCCACTTAAGGAGGCCTACTGGATGCTGCATTCATGGCCTAATACCGGGATCCTCACATCCAGGCCTCGAGAGCCGGTGTCCTGCAGGTTTTAGATGTGTCCCTAATCCAACACAACTGAATCAAATGGCTGAATTGCCGCCTCATTATGCAGTCAACTTCTGCAGAGTCCTGCTAATGACTTCTTATTTGATTCAGGCATGTTGAAGCACAGACACCGGCTCTCAAGCCTGGATGTGAGGATCCCTGGCCTAATAAAAGAAGAAAGAGCTTTATTTGTCACATACATACAGTGAAATTCAGTTTCTGGATTTAACCTATCACAACACAGCGTGGAGCAGGGGGCAGCTGGAGAGCGCCCGGGGGAGCAACCTGGGGGGTTGGGGCCTTGCTCAGGAGCCTACGGTGATGCCAGCCCGGGGATTCGAACCAGGGTCCTCTTAGTGATGAACCTGCTTGTCCCCCTCTAGGCCATAATCATGCTGCAGGCCCTACATCTCAAAGAAGAGCACCTCTCAAAGCTGCTGCTGCTGCTGCTGCTGTCAGGGATGGAGTGAAGCAGAGCGCGCAGGCAGGTGCACGGCTGGCTGCTGAGCTGGCTGTGGTGTTTACAGTGTATTGGTTCTCACCTGCAGAGGTCTGCTTAAACTTCTCACTCTTCTTCTTCCTCCACTTCCAGGGTTTGAACAGACGACCCAGATTGGCGAACTTGCTCCGCCGCCGGATGGGAGGCGTGTGCGTGCCCGGTACCAGCGAATCAGAGCGCATCGCTGCCAGCCTCTCCACTTCCTCAGCTGGAAAACAGAAAGACAACATTAACAAGCTGATAAACAAAGTGCATAAAAATATGGTTTGGGTTTGCTTAGAACAATATCAGAATGATATTTGGCGTCTATGATGTGTGACCAGCTGAGAAGATGACTGACAGTTGGCATCTGGGTAGCTGATGTTGTTTGAGTCATTTTTTAAGACGAGAGCAGCAAGTCAAACTTGAAAATCTGATCGGCAGGCACAACGTAAATGAGCTATTATTGTATAACTTATTATTTGTGATAATGGGCCGCTTGCAATCCATAGTTAAGGAAAACAGATGATCACTTGTCTTTGCTTCAAATGTCAGAGGACATCCTCTGCCAAGGGGGCTGTGCATAATCAAGTCAGTAAACCTTATTTGGATCTCTCTCAATCACAGCCGGTGTGTCAGGTGGCTGCACCAGCAGAAACCTTATGTAAGAAGGAGGGAAGCTACAAAAGAAACTGTCTTCGTCCGAGCTACAATTCCCTCTGCCCCATCGAGAGTTTCCTCAAAGTAATCATGCTGGAGGCCACTCTTATACAGCATGCTACCTTTTTCCACTTGAAATTACACCTTTCCCATTACACACACAACATCCTCTGCAGAACAAGGCAACGATGCCGACGGCAGAAGCAATAGTTGGTAGTGGTGGGGGTGGCGTGCAGGAGATAAGGCGAGCAACCTTTCAGCAGGCAGTAGTGGATGTAAACCCACACAGAAACACTGGTGGACAGAAGCACACAGTGCAAACCGAGAGCTGCCAGCCAGGGATGGAAAGATGGAAGTGAATCCAAACACATGGCATGTTCGAAATTTGGGGGAAATACACTTGATCCATCTGGGAATGTTGTAGAAACAACTCAGGGATGACAGGGCTTGTGTTGACGTGTGACTCTCTTTCATATAAAGTGTGGCTGTAAACCATCAGAAAATTGACCAAAGATCACAAAAATATTTCATATCCAGACTTTAAAGAAGAAATCAGAGTGGGGCTCAGAGAAGAGCCACTGCTCCTCCAAATCAAAAGATGTCAGCTGTGGTGGTTCGGGGATCGGAGCAGGACACCTCCTGCGTGAGGTGTTTCGGGCACGTCCACCTGGGGGCAGACTCAGGACACCTGGAGAGATTACATCACTCAGCTGGCCTGGGTAGTCCCCCAGAGGAGGTGACTAGGGAGGGGGACGTTTGGAGATTTATACTGAGGTTGCTGCCCCTGTGATGCCGACACAGATCAGCAGTAGCCAATGGATGATAGATGGATACAGCATTTCTGCCACCAGATCTACAGCAAAAATACAGTATTACTTGACAATCAGTCTATTTCTGAGTCAAGACTGAATGAAATATGTGAAGCCGTTTTTGAGATATCCCCTCAACTGGAAACTAACACGCTCCATCACACAGTTCCTGACTTCTGAAGCCGATGTGGAAACAATATCACGGGTCAGATGGAAAAAGCAGCTGAGTGTAAACCAGTGGGCAGCTGCAGCCGGGAGGAGACGTCAGCCTTCGGGTGACCTTGTTGCAAGAGGGATGTCAGATCAAATCTGAACCGGCTCTGTACCTGCCATTGAGCATTCCTTCAGCAACAACATCCGGTCCCCCTGACCCCATCCTCCCCTCCCCGGCTGCTCAGCAGACACTCGGTGTGTGCTGACCCTGTGTAGCATCCCGGTGTGAATGTCAGAGTTCACAGAAACCTTCCCTGCACAAATAAAAGCAGAGTCTTTCAATGTGTAGCATCTCCAGCACTAATATCAGCTACAGTGACATCATTTGGCTGCAAAATTAATTTTGAGGTGATGACATATTTTGTTTTCCTCCTCTCTTGGCTCATCTTTTGTCTCCTTACGCAAATAAAAGGTGTACTCTCCCCCTGCTGTTGTCCAACCTCCCCATTTTCCTCCCCACAAGCAGTGGAGTGAGCGCAGCGGTGAGTCAGAGGGCTCAGACTCACACTGCAGGGAGACATTCTTTCAGTCTGACCCTGGGTCTGTTATCTCAAATGATGCCTCAAAATACTGACTCACTGAACAACAAGCTCAAAAACAACTCACCTCAGCCAAACAGCAACGCTGGGAGGCCGGAAGAAGAGGATCACAGCATTACATCACTTCATTTCTTACTTGATTCATGATTTTACGTTTGTTTTATATGGCCTTTTTACTGGCTTGAAGGAGTAAAGTTTAAAAAACCCTGCAGTTCCTCTGGTGGCCACTTGAGGCTGGCTCCAAAAGAGAGTCGGTGCAGCCGTATAAAAGACGTACATAGCAGATTAAAGGCCTTGAATCGAAAAGCAAATGTGACAAAAGGGTTGGGTCCTGACTGTGAAACCACTCCCTAATTGGCTAACAACCTTTCAATCAATTTTTAAGCATAACACAGATAATCCCCCCCATTTTGAAACATTGTATTACCAAGATTTATCATTCCATATGACTAAAACATGAGTAAACTCATCAGGAAAGTGTTTGCAGAGGTCAAGTCAGAAAGAGCGCTACAGGACTGGAAGTCTCTGAGTGCACTTTTCTAAGCAAGCTTGACAGGGTTAGCTAATAACGTAACACCAGCCAAAATGCTCATGCACAACGAGAAACAGTGGCTACTTCCATCTTTTCTATACAGTCTGTGCTGGCAACAGCTGTTGCATCAACACAGCAACCAGATTGACCAAATTAATTCTTTGGACAAGACTGGCCTACATCACTGTCACTTAAGGCAATTTCTTTATTAGCTGATTCACTGAAAAATAATGTTTTGGATAATATGTTAAAGCTACTTCATCAAGCAAAACCTCCAGACAACCCCCCCCCCCCAGTGGCTGACTGAGACGTTTAAATGAGCCGGCTGAGTTTTATTAAAGAACACAGGTTTCTCTGATCTACAGACCAAGGTTTTCAAATAAAACCATAAGCTGATTAAATGAACAAATTCTATGATGAACTATTGATCTCTGTTATTCAAGCCAGAGCAGCCTCAGATGGTGTGTGTGTGCGTGTGTGTGATGAGCCGCTGCAACAGTGTGTCCATAAATCGATTATTATATTGACAGACAGTGCAAATGATAATCCAACAATAGTTCAAGTGATCATTAAAGCAAAAAATAAGGAAAAAAACTAAACCACTCATAATCACTTCCAGGCTCTGATCTGACCCCCTCCCGCTCCCCCACAGTCATTTAGGAGCAGGGCCCCTCCTCTGTAGTGACCTGTCCTCTCACCGTCCGGCGGCTCGGCTCCCCGGCAGTTGCTGCAGATGTGTTTGAGCTCCTTGCCGATCTGGCAGTGGATCCCGAACGGCGTGTTGTTGTTGTTGTTGGCGGCGGGCTCACGATGCTGCTGCCGCTGAGGCTGCTTCATCCTGGCCAGGCAGAAAGCTTTCCTCCTCTTCCTAGCCTTCTCCTCTTCGGACGCCGGGGCCGCTGCGGACCCGGTGTCGGTCTTAGGTCCGGACCATGCGCGCATCACGCCGCCTCCACAGCCCGCCATGTTTGAGCTGGACTGCGGGAACGGACCCTGTCGCCCTCTGCTCCGCCAGAGGGGATTTCAAACGCCTTGCTCCTCTGTCCGCCATCGACAAGTCCAACCGCAACACTAACACATTTCCGCTAATTTCCTACAAAATAAAAGCTTGTGGCCGAGCGATCCTTTTTTTGGATCTGCGACCAAGCTGGGACCTTCACACGACGTGACCGCATCATCAAGTTACAAACCCCTGGGACAAATCAGACATATCCCACGGGAACATACATGTACACAGAATAGATCGAACCATCACAATATGACGTCACTAAAAACTCTCAAGTATGTATATGCAGTGCAAGTTGAAGCAGCCAGAGCTTTTTTATGTTTTTATGCCAATAAAACTGTTAAATGTAACAGACACACACACACACACACACACACACACACACACCTATTGTCTTCTTCCTCTCCACCTCCTTTCAGCGCCTCTTGCCAGTACCACTCCTGGATGAGTGTTGGCAAAAATGCTGTTCTACTGCAACCTGGAAAGACCTAGATAACAAAGTCTATCTATCTATCTATCTATCTATCTATCTATCTATTTGCTTGTGTGAACAACAGTGGCATCAAACTCATACTTGCAAATTTCTGTTGTTGACTTCCATAACATGAAATATAGTCATTTCTTACAGATGTGTCAGCCAATGAGAATTTCAGATAAAAGCAACATTATCCAAAGAAGCTGAACTTTTAGGAAATAGGATTAAACATCCAGGTAAAAATGTTGATTTAATAGTTTTATAATTGACGGTTAACTTGCAGCAATTTGAAATGCAATCTAAATGTAATCTGTAATCTAAATCATGTGCAGACATTAACTCAGTGAGGGCTGCATGCTGGTACAGCATGACAACAGAACTGACAAGGTATTGCACATTAAAAACACAATGTGGGCCTAGATGTGGCACACTGCTTAATTCGTGAGAAAGCATCTAAGAACAAAGTCTTCGATCTTCTATAAATCCTTGTTCTGTTATTAGCGGTTTTTCTTGACTTTATTTTGAAGGTCCACTTCCTTTCCGGATCCCGCCTACTTTTCCAGCGGCAGCTTTAAGCGGCTCCAGCCCCCGCGTCTTCCGCCAATCACAATCCTCACACGGATCACTGACGCGAGTTGGAGTCGCTTTTGGCCTTAGCCAATGAGATTGAAGCACGGACATCCAGCCTGTAGTATTTTTAACCAAAGAACGAAAACATGGAAAACCTGGGAGATGACAGAAGCAGACTACGGACACTTTATTAGGTCCACTTTGCCAGGACCAGACTGGAGAGCATCACACAGTTGCTGCATCCATGATGAGAATCTCCTGTTTCACCACATCCCAAAGATTGGATTGAGATCCATTGACTGTGGAGGCTTTTTGAGTTGCTGTTGTTTTGACCTTGTCTACATGCCTAAATAAATTGCCATTTGATCTGCTGATTTGTTATTCGCGTCAACGAGCAACTGAACAGGTGTACCCAATAAAGTGTCCAGTGAGTGCATGGTTACATTATTTAAGTATGCATTTTGTACCCCTGCAAGAGGTTAAAACACAATTACTGCACAATCTTTAAATGCAAGTCTCAGTCATTAAAGGCTCAATAATTGAACCAAAATCTAACCATCGTGAGCTATGAAAAGAATCAGTAAGCTCTTAAAATTCTCACAGTACTATATTATCCCCATGTGTCATATGGCCATGCCAGTGCAGGCCAGACTTAAAACAGAGGTCTTCCCTCCCACCGTCAGCAAGTTCTTGCTCATAGAGAACTGTGTGTTGTTAGGGCTCTCTCTAATATAGGAGTGCCACGAGGCGGTGTTATTCTCTGATATATAAAATGCACCGTATTCCAGATGAAACTGAATTAAAATAAACTCTGAGTTTTAATGGAAGTGACTAACCCTCCCACCCTCCCACTTCGCAGCCTCCCACTGCGCAGCCTCCCACTGCATGCAGTGGTGGTGGTGGGGGGTCCAAGAAACAACAAGGAAAAAAATGACACACAAAGCAGATTCAAGGTTTAAAAGATGAAAAAAGAGCTAAATTTAGAAATCCTTTAAAAAAAATAAGCCTGAAGAACCGAGTCAACATGCTTGTGAGAGATATTTGCATATTCTCTGTGGAGGCCAATCAAGGGTCACAGCCTGCAGCTACGCGTCGCTGCCAGCAGGTGGCGCTCACTTACAGAAAATGGGAAAAACAAACGAATCCATCTCTTTGTGAAACAGTGACAGCCTGAGCTGCAGGGTGCAGGTTGGTTAGGAGGAGTCACTGTCTAATCACCCGCTATCAAGCTCATATTGCAACTGTCATCGGTGCTGCACAGGAATAATAGGCCATGGACATGTGTGTGTGTGTGTGTGTGACTGACTAGACTTGTGTTTGTACAGTCAGTCATTTCATTCTCTTCATTTTGTGCATTGTGTGCTGATGCTTGTGTATTTTATGCAACACTAAGATTATAAAAGCATACGCTCCATTTTGCTTGCTGCGAACGATGACTCATGGAGGATTTCAAAACCAAAGCACAGGGCTGTGCGTTACAAGATGAAATTAATTGAACAAGCCTTGAATCTGGAATGATCCCGCCTCCTTCAGCATCAGACCTCCAGCTCTGCACTGAGCTGCAAGTAAATACAAGGGCGTGAAATAAAAGAAATCTCTACAAAGAGGACTTAGCAGTGCTTGACTGAAGTGGATGAGGCTTAACTGAACGGGTAAGGACCACCATGACTCCGTAAGTGTCACGCAGGTGTCTCCACAGTCCTATTCTGATGACTTGCCTGATTTAATACCCCTCTTTGGCTGCTGCTGCTGCTCCCTCCAGTGAGGAGGAGATGGGACATCAGAGCAACAGTGGGTGAGGGTGATCAATAAATCCATGCCCCCAACTCACTGACACATGAGCGAAGACTGAATGTGGTTGGAGGTGGTTTCACTATGCTCTGACAGAGCGAGACAGGCAGTAGGTATGATTCACATTTACTGCTTTACACTTACACATCAAATGTATTCAGATATTCTGCATCAACAGTGAGACTCATTATGCACTCACATTATCATTTACCTAAAAAAAAAAAGCTAAATAAAAACCAAATGCCACGTTTAAGCAGCAAAAACACTGGTTTCCTTTACTGATAACGTGCTTTTGGCAGATTGTGTTGTCTCTACAAACCATTTACTGCCACATTTGCAGATTGTTTTTTTTAAAATAGTGGACCTTTTATACTTTTTATATATTTTCCTTTTCTCTGTCATATATACACTGAGACCAGAGTTTCAACTAATGACGTCAGTGTATACAAAACAGTCCTCTGAGCCAGAACTTCAGGTTTCTGCTCTATATGCCGAGTTTCAGACATTTATTTTCTACTTTGCACCGAGAGCAGATATCCCCAAAATGGTCATATCAGGCATGAATGATTAATGCATGGACTGAAAACCAAGCGGGAAACTCTTCCATTGTGAACATTACAGTTGGTTGCTCATGGAGGGCTTTAACCTGTACGCTGCATTCTAGTTTAATCACGTTAAGGCTAGGAGTTTAGTAATGCACTACAGTGAAGATGTGGACATTTTAAAATAAACGGTCACACCAAAGCACCAAGAACTAAACATGATTCATCTTTAAATTCAAAAATTTCAGCATTATCTTCAATCCCAAACCGGCACTTGGGATATTTATGAGCTCTCAAGAAGTGCGGTCTACTTCCAGTAAGCACAAGAGTGCTGTTAGTGTGGACATTTGTCACACACAATAAATAAAGAGCTGAAAGAAGGAATACAACAAGGAGGAGGAAGAATACTTAATAAAGATATTAAAAAACAATAACATGGCTGTATTAGAAAATGTGCAAAAGTCGATATTTATTAAAATGTTTGATGATCTGCGTATGTGTACAGAGCCCCAGTTTCAGCAGTGTTTCATTTAACTGGACTGGAGGACCAACAGTGATGCTGTGTATAGGAAGGGGATGAGCACTCTACTTTCTAAGGAAGCTCAGATCTTTTAATGTGTGCAGCAAGATGCTGGAGATCTTCTACCAGACTGTGGTAGCAAGTGCCATCTACTTTGCTGTTGTCTTCTGGGCGGGCGGGGGGAAGCAGGATGAATCAAAATGATGCTCAAAGCTCAGCCACTCCACTCCACACTGCTGAGGCAGCAGAGCTCCTTCTCCCTCACACTGATTCAACCTCGCTGCCATAAAGAACGCTTCAGGAAATCATTCCTACCGTTCTCCATAAAACTGTAGAATAACGCCTCTTTCTGTGACAGGTGAACACTGTGACTGGCCTGGCTCCTGCAGAGCACTGATTGTCTCTCTGCCCAAATTCAACAGCCTATTTTGCACCCATATTAGATGATTTTGCACTCCACAAATTATATCTAGCCCTAACATTCAGTGCCCGTATATGAAACAGTCATCATTTTATGCAGTGATTCAGAGTGAAAGGTTTTTATGTAGAACATCTTTTTTTAATATAACCATGAAAATGATTTCCCTTTAACTACATCTATTTGCTTTAGTTAACTAACCCTGTCCATATTGTAAAAATATTTCATTTCCTATAAAGATAATTTAATTTGGGGCGGCATGATGGTGTGGTGGTTAACACCACTGCCTCCTGGGTTCCAATCCACCAGCTGGGGCCTTCCTGTGTGGAGTTTGCATGTTCTCCCTGTGCCTGCGTGGGTTCTCTTCCCCCCACAGTCCAAAGACATGCGTGTTAGGCTCATTCTAAACTGGCTGCAGGTGTGAATGTGAATGGTTGTCTCTCTGTTAGCCCTGCAATAGATCTGTGACCCTGTCTAAGGTGTTCCCTGCCTCTCACTCCATGCTCCAGCCCAACTGTGAACCTGAATTGGATAAGCAGAAGAAAGTGGATGGATGGATGGATGGATGTTATACCTGGGCTGCAATGCAAAACTACTGCAGAGTACTCATTTTGTGATTGCAGGGTTTCAAGAAGTTTTGAGCTACTTTAGTGAAGATACGACTGTCATTCTCTTCTGCAGTTAAATCAAAACAGGGGGAACTGGGGCGGGGACGGGCTGCAAAGCAGCTTGTGGATGTGCAGCAATGCTAGTGTGCATGATTATAAAGAAGGCAAAAATAAAATTCAAGTTCCAATTTTTACAGATCTGCCTAGGACAGAACGATGTCCAGGCTGAACGCTGCATTTAGTTGTTGTTAAAGCCTCGGTCACATTTGAGTAAAAATACGATGCAAGCCTCTTTGCAGCTAGGAGCAAATGGCTGCTGGGTGATTGCACCGAATGTTTTTGCCACCGGTGACGGATTATTTGCCCCAGCATGCAGCACCCTCAGCCTCTGGGTGATGCTTTCAATCTCAAGACGATTGCACGAGTCACCTGGTGGGAGGCAATCTGTCTGTTTTTATTTCCAGTGGGACACCTTCAAAATATCCAATAAAAAAGCAGTGGACTGCTTGATAACCAATGGCAAACAAGCAAAAGGACAAACAAACAAACAAACAAACCCTAGAACAAATAAATACACACAAACACAAAAAGAGGTCTTTGTCATAGTTTTCATTGAACAGGCAGATAATTCCTCTGGAACCACTTCACCCCGACACTCCTCTGTGATGTCACTATCAGGGTAACTTTTTTTAAATGATTGTTTTTGTTATTGTTTTTGTGGGCTAAATATATAACCACAAAACAAGTTATGGAAATTATGATGCGCAACTCTGCAAATCATAAAGAAGCTGCAAAGTAACCATCAAAAATCGCGCATTAGCAGATTTACAAGGTGGCACAAAATTAAAGCACAAACCAACAAAAGCAAAGATGTAGTCTTTTATAAATGACTATTAGAATTATTAATGGCTCCAAATGAGGTGAAATTACACTCACTGCAGTGTTGGGTCACTTTGTTTATCTGCATCCTGGAAAACAGAAAAACACGCACAGCAGTACTTTAATAATCGCGCTGCAGCCTTGTTCCAAAATAAAAATGCTTGCAACACCATCTAATTAGATACATGACATTTTTTATTATGCCTGCAGTTTCTTCCTCCTCCTCACCCTACCCCTTTGTCTCATTTCACTCCATACTCTGCCTTGTTTAAAAGAATGCAAATTCCCTAAACCACATTAAAAAAGAAACACAAGTAACAGAAGTGCAGGAGGGATTATGGAGTGGGTGAGCTGTAATTGGGTTTGAGGTCTCAGAAAGGGGCTCACTGAGGGCACAAGGGTTTATCAGGTTTCAGCTTACTGTGCTGCAGGCAGTAACAGACTTCATGCCTCAACATGTCTAACAGGTCGCAAGAGTCGAGAGGGTTTTGAGATACGGGAGAAGCTCTGAAACATACCACCACACCCTGTACGTGTTTGCGTGAACGCACACACGAGCCTGTGCAGCACCTACTTAGACCACAGGTGTTCTTATCACATCACAGGAGGCAGCCTGTGGTCTTCACAGCTGTCACATCATTTGCCATCAGTGAGGCATGGAGCTCTTTACATATGTCTCACTGTAAACCAGCTTGTCCAACACCATCTACTTCATCATGGTGGCAGGCCAAGCTTTATTTCTCGTGAGCTGCCCCGAATCCCCACTCTTCAGACCCTATCCAGGATATAGACTGCTTCATCTCTGTGCCTTTGTGCTGTGACGGAGAACCACATGTGCATTTACCGAATCAATCTCACCTCGACCTGCCTGAGCTGCGATTCACATCTCCTTGGCGCTGAGTTTGCCTGACAACTCTAACGAGATTCCAGCACACTCAGACTCTGAAGCTTGGTAACTAGCTTGACGAACACTAGAAGGGTGTAAAAATAAATCAGGGATGTACTGATTTATGCCTGGATTTTTCCATCACTAGGCATACTTATGACTGTGGTTGTCTCTACTTTTGTGTTTATCTTTAGGTCCAACATTTGTGGTACAACGTCTCAGAGAAATCCATTAAACCCATTAATCTGCCCGTCTTTTCATTTTGTTTGCTAAATTAAAAGATTGTGTGATTTAATGGAAAAAACTAAGTAAAGACAAAGTAAAGCAAAGAAAAAACAAAAAAAGCTTATTGATCACAGGGCCAGAGGTCACATGTCTGGGTCTCTGTGCTAACTGCTAAACAGCAATGCCAAGATCAATAGGAACACTTTTGCAGCTGCCCTGTCTGACGCTGGCCTGCTGTGCATGGGTCATGCTTTTATACTGTGCCTTTGGGTGAAATGCTGTTAACTAACAGCTCAAGCAGTCAGAGTTCAGTTCACCAAAATTCCCCCAAACATATCTTTTACTTACGGCGGGAAATTTTGCTTCATGTGCTGAAATTTTCCCATACACTTGAATGTTTTGCGGTTTTATCCTTATGACCATACCACCCTCAGCATGCAGTGGTTCTGTGTTTGAACCTTGCTGGGCCTTTCTGTGTGGAGTTAGCATGGAATCAGAGTATGTGCTCATGCTAGATTAATTCCATCCATCCACAGAAAATGGATGAAAGGATGGATGGATGGATGGATGAAAGGATGGAAGGATGAAAGGATGGAAGGATGGATGGATGGATGGAAGGATGGATGGATGGATGGATGGATGGATGGATGGATGGATGGAAGGATGGATGGAAGGATGGAAGTATGGAAGGAAGGTTGGATGGATGGATGGATGGATGGATGGATGGATGGATGGATGGATGGAAGGATGGATGGATGGATGGATGGATGGATGGATGGATGGATAGATGATGAAGGGTTGGTTGGATGGATGAGGGAAGGTGGGAAGGATGATGGATGGAGGGGTGGAGGATGGATGGATGGATGGAGGATGGATGGATGGTGGATGGATGGATAGATGATGGATGGATGGATAGAAGATGGATGGATGGATAGATGATGGATGATGGATGGATAGATGATGGATGGATGATGGATGGATGGATAGATGATGGATGGATGGATAGATAGATGATGGATGGATGATGGATGGATGGATAGATGATGGATGGATGGATGGATAGATGATGGATGGATGGATAGATGATGGATGGATGGATAGATGATGGATGGATAGATGATGGA
>VUQK01023652.1:13362-27409 GCA_015106715.1 Bujurquina vittata | reverse complement strand
GGTATGGTGATGGTTTTATACATATATATATATATATATATATATATATATTGTATATACATATATATATATATATATATATATATATATACATTCTATATATATTTATACTCTATATATATATATATATATATACACATTACCGCTGAAAAAGGATTACAGAGATTAATAGTTTTCCTCAGACAGCAACAGATTTTAAATAACAATTTTAAATAATATATTGTCATTTTTGATCCGTAAAATCTAAAACATCCGTGTTATTATTATTATCATAAACATTAAATTATGCATTCACTTTTTTAATTTTTCCATTATTCTTTGCTTCTATTTGATTAAACCTAAGAAGCAGGCGGACTCCTGGACAGTATTTCTTTGTGTCCAGCACTGATATTCGTCCTCCTTCCAAGGCCTCGTTTCACTCCTAACCAAACTATTGATGTCTTTCTGAATCAATTGCAACAACAGAGTCCGAGCCTTTTCTGAACGTGCTCAAAAAGAGGAAGAGAAATGACTTTTCAGCTTTAACAGATATGACCAGTTGAGAGAGAGAGAGACGCGTTTTCCCAGCAAACGTCACAAATCTGTCTCTCTGTGTGCAGCAGCAGCCACTTTCTCTCTTTACCTTTGAGTTGTTGTTACATTTTTTTTTTAATGTCTCGGCTGTGAAATGGGTTTTCAGTGATCTTGACCTTTTTTTGGTGACCTCATCATTAACAGACCCTTGACTCGCTTTAATGATGTGTTAAAACGAAAGCGCAAGTATAGAACTTCCCTAATTACATCGTATACAATGGGGTAATTAATGAGGCAATCTGCGCTGCCTTGTATTTTGGGGTGTTAGTGCAATTAATGAGACAGAGCTATTGTTTCTGTCTTCCCCTCCTTTGAGAGGAGTGAGTCATTTTTCTTTTACAAACTCAAAGCACTCAGATTGGCACTCCTGGAGCCCCCCCCCCCCAAAAAAACCCTCAAAGCTGCTGGTTTTCAAAGCATCTCATCTTTTTTCATGATGCATTATCTTTGACAAGGAGTGGATGGCTCTCTCAGTGGGCTTCCTGTTTGTTTCATAAAAGCTGCTTCTCTCCTCAGCCGTTTTAATGACAAACACCATGCATCCAGTCATATCCTGTTACCAGCTATGCTGATTATTCCAGATTACCCTGGCAACACAGGCGTGCGTACTTACACCAGATGCAAAAGCAACCACCTCGGTCTGCATGGGACCTGCTTTAATCACCTCTTAGGAAAACAGCGGTGTATGTTTTGCACCCTAATCAAACTTTTGTCTCTGCTTTGCAGAAATAAGGACGGGCTCACAGCCTGTGATAAGAAATCCAGAGCTGCGCGCTGTCGGTAGAATAAGCGGTGACTGTGATTCACTCCTTCATTTCATTCACACTGGTGCGCAGTATGACTCACTCAGGTCTCGGCTCGTGTTACATATGTCTAAGATTTTCAGTTCATTTCTATTTTCAGCCACATACGTGTCTGCCTGCCTCTTCACTCAGTCAGTGCTGCAACCACTGGATGCACTGGTGGAGGAAATCAGAATATCATGAATTATGACTTTTAAACAGCTCATTATCCTGCTGGGCACTGAATAAATAAAATTACAATACTGGTACTGGAAGTATTAAATGGAAATACTCATCCTGCCTAATGATTCATGCAATGGTCACTGAGCGTCTTCTGTATGTGTGTCACACAGTAACTGAACTATAGTCACAGTCACCGGCAGAAGTGATGGGTCACTGCTGGCTGTTCAAGACTGGAGGGTGGAAGCTCCCAGAACCTCTGGCTGATGGCACCGCTGTGGGTGCTCAGGTGAGAAAGAGACAAAGCCTCAACTTTAGGTACCAGTGCAGTGGAGCACCATCAAAAACCTGCCAGTGGTGGAGCCCACAGACAGTATAAAAGATGTCACAGAGTGGCCAGTTCAGATCCAGTCAGTGGAGGTGAGGGTTAGCAGACACTGAACTGCTACAGCTGCCTCTACGGACACCTGTCAATCAAAATAGACACTCGTCTAACTCCAGCATATAGACTGTTTTGCATGAGGTCATGTGCACATTGCTCAAGAGTTCTCTGCCATATTAGATGTTCAGTTGTCATGTGACTGCGAAAACCCATTAATTGAATCATATAGTCTTTTGTATCAGACTATAAGCATGGTTTTAAATGCTGCAAAGTTGGGTATTTTAACATGGGAGTCTATAGGCAAGGACTCGTTTATGGAGCTGCCTCTAGTGGCCATTACAGGAGCTGCAAGAATGAATCTTTTTACTTGCTGTTAAAGCCCAGAAAATGATTACAGTTTAAAATCGGGGGCTGCGCTTTTAAAACTCCACTGCTGTGTGGTTGTGTGGGATGGCAGGAAGCATATATGAACTTGAGTGGCATCCCATTCTTAATCCATAGGGTTTTGCGGCCATATGGAAACAAGTACATGTTTCATTTCCTTGTCAAACCACTGTAACAACAAATTTTGCCTGAAGTTTTTTTTAAAAAAGCCCACAAAATCAGAGAAACTGAAAGCAGCAGACATTTGATAATTTTTTTAATAAATACAAAATTGCTGAAATAATAAAACACTAATAAATCAAAATTTGTCGCCTACTGATTGATTAATAAATTAATAAAGTAATTAATAATCAGTTTCAGTTTCAGGAGGAACAATGCGGTTTTCGTCCTGCTCGTGGAAAGCTGGACCAGCTCTTTATCCTCTCTTAAGGACATTTGAGTGTGCGTGGGAGTTTGCCCAACCAGTCTACATGTGTTTTGTGGACTTGGAGAAGGCATTCGACCGTGTCCCTCGAAGTATCCTGTGGGAGGTCCTGCGGGAGTCTGGGGTGTTGGGCTCGTTGTTGCGAGCCATTCAGTCTCTGTACAACCGCAGTGAGAGCTTGGTTTGTATAGCCGGTAAATAAGTCAGACTCGTTTCCTGTGGGTGTTGGACTCCATCAGGGCTGCCCTTTATCACCGATTCTGTTCATCATTTTTATGGACAGAATTTCTAGGCAGGTGGCGGAACGCTTCTCCCTTGGTAGCCTTAGGGTCTCGTCTCTGCCTTTTGCAGATGATGCAGTCCTGTTGGCTTCGTCAAGTGGTGGCCTCAGAAATGAGTTTCCTTCGGAGGGTGGCTGGCCTCTCCCTTAGGGATAAGGTGAGGAGTGCGGCCATCCGGGAGGGGCTCAGAGTAGAGCCGCTGCTCCTCCACATCGAAAGAAACCAGTTGAGGTGGCTCGGGCATCTGATTAGGATGCCTCCTGGCCGCCTCTTGGGTGAGGTGTTCCGGGCATGTCCCACTGAGAGGAGGCCCCGGTGTAGACCCAGGACACCCTGGAGAGATTATATCTCTGGGCTGGCATGGGAACGCCTCGCCGTCCCTCCTGATGACCTGGTGGAGGTCGCTGGAGAGAGGGAAGTCTGGGCTTCTCTGCTTAGGCTCCTGCTCCCGCGACCCAGCCTTGGATAAGCGGAAGACAATGGATGGATGGATGGATGGATGGATGGATGGTTTCTCCCAAATTTGCATTTAAAAGTTAAGGTTTTACCTCCTTTATGTAACTGACTGCCTGCAAGTCTAAACTGCTGAAGGGCCCCACTTGACACAAAGTAAACAGTCACTGCTACAAAAGACAGTAATGTTTGTCTGAATAAACTGATTCATAGACATTTAAAAAGAAAAAAGAAAAAGTAACTAAACAAAAACTGCAAAGCATGAAAGGACTTAGGCTAGTTCCTTAATCACAGCATGCGGTGAGGGGACTTAGTGAGGGGACAGGCTGTTTTGTCAATAATATAAAATCTATGTCCCAGCAGGTGTCTTAAATACCCTTCACACTAATCGAGATGCTGACTGGAGGGCGGTCACTGAACAGGGCTGTAAATGAAAGCATTGATGGGAAGTGTTTCCTACTATATTGTTGGTGAGTTGCTAAATGTCACAGCTATTAAGGTGGGCAGCTTATGGCTTCCTGAAAGAAAGGAAATGTTGCGCTGTTCTGTTTGTAATCTCAGAAAAGGATTAATCTCTGCTTGTCTTAGCCGAACGAGAAACCATTAAAATGTTGCATTCAGGACAATGCCGGAAATCATCTCCCATGTCCAGCTTGCAATGGTGATTTGCTGCCTTTCTGTCAGGGAGTTGCGGTGAGTATGAATCATCCTCACAGAGCCAGTAGCTGTAATTCTTCTGTCACAGCTGCACCTCTTGTTTCCCCACTTATTACAGAAACTCATTAGCAGATAATTGAAAGTAACGACACTGATTATGAGAAGCGCTTGAACAGCATCCCCGGGGTCTTTGCAATTTACAAGCTGGCAATGACATGTAGATGATTGCTGCCACAATCCAAAAGGGAGCACTGCTGTTTACAGGCAAGAAGAACAAAAAAATGTTGGTTATGATTAATAATTGTGCTGTGTTCCAGCATGTCTGTCTCCATATCACCTCCAAGATGAACCACGATGACTGTTACAGTCAGCAGTTGCTTCACTGATCATAAAGACTAAAGAAAAAGCACACCTAGCAAAAACCTTCCCACCTGGCAACCAGCAGAGATTTCTTACATTCATAAAATACTCATAAGTAGGGAGAATTTGTAAAAATTTTAAGTAAAAACATTTGAATGCATTCTGCTAATGTATATTGATTGGTTGGTTCATGCCAAGAATATCGTTTTTAAACAGAAACTTAGATGTGTGTATGAGAAGCAGCTGGTTGAAGTGGTTCAAAGTGATTGCTATCAGATGGCTGCCACTAGAAATTCTGTGCTGCTGCTTGCTTGATGTGTGAAATCAAAATGCCAAATGTCATAAAGTGCCCCATGGTGCTGTGCATGAACCGTGTAAGAGACTGAGCTAGCTCCCAGGCCTGAAAATTGAAGCTAATGCATGAGTGCCTTAAACCTGCATTCTATTGAGTGGCCACCAGGGGACCACCCCTGAGATTTCTTCGTGTATAGAAATCAATGGGAAAACATTCCTCGGCTCTCTTGTTCTGTGACCTCAGCAAATGCTTTCTTGAGGAGTTTTACTGAATAAAATATTAAGTCCCTTTTTAAAAATTATGGTCATTATAATAGTGGAAAAGGAGGATTATCCAGGATATGCTCATTGGCTGACAAATTGTCACTAACAAGTCCTCAGCCAATGAGCACGCAGTCACAAGAGTTCACTCTTTTTATAGTTATTTATTTTTGGCTATTTATTTTTTACCTAATGCATCATATTATGTTTACATTTACAATTTGATATTTATCTTTACTTGTTTTGAGCACAGCCCATAATGTGGTTATTACTGGATGTCCTGTTTGTAATTGTTTCTGATTGCTGCTTTAAGCTTTTCTAATGTTTTCATTTGCATCTTTAGTAATTTTGCTACCTTTTCCTGTGGCGTGCCCCAACAGGTGGACAACCCCCCCCCCCCCTAAAAAAAACCCAAAACAAAACAGCACTCAAGTGCGTTTTGCAGCAAACACCAGTCATGTTTGTTGAAAACCAATGAAATTACTTAAGTCACGTTTTGGAAAATAAGGCCTTTCATTCAGTTTGGATAAACTTTTCATTGCAATTAAAGTGAATTTACAATAACCTGAACATAGGAGCTTGTTTTCATCTGTAGTCTTCATCTGCAGTCTCAACCCCTCTTTAGAAAAACAATTGCTTAAATCATATAAATAAATCATATATTACATCTAACTGCAATAACTCCACCCGCAACATATTTTCTGAACTTCTGCATCTATGAACCCGACTCACTGAGAATGTAAGAGTCTTGCACTGTAAGAGTCTGACCTCATTAATAAATATGCTCTGACATTGGTTTATATATCAAGATCTCAATCAAAAACACTTCTTGTGGGATTAGATATTATCTTGGCCCGAACTCTTAGAAGATATATTGGGTCTGTAAGATCATCGCCAGATAAAGCAGAAAACAGCAGTTACTCAGTTAAGGATTGAATCTGCAATGTCATGGAGACATGACCCTGGAAAAAAAAAGTGAAAAAGTGAGAACAAAAAAGTCAAGTTTTGGCTGGAGAAGGACTAAAGTGTTTCTTACTTACCTAGCGAACAAGTTTTATTTGAGATGAGCGCAGATATGCAGAATAGCAGTACCAACCATTTAAAGCTGAAACATTAGACTTCCTAAACATATAACTCACTCTTGAGCTTACGTGTCATTTTATTAGCTTTAGGGTAGCAAATCACTAGTAAGTAGTGACACTGTTTGTGCACTGGGCAGTGTTAAATCAGGCTCGTCTCATAATCTCTGGGCTTATTTGGGATAATGCTAATATATTCATGTGGGTTCATAGCGGCAGTAATAACAGGCACAGGCTGGCCACGCAAACTGCTAAAAAAAAAAGAGAGAGAGAAAGAGAAAAAGAGAAAGCAGATATTAATATGAACTTCTCTATATCAGAGGAAAAGGCAAAGGGTAGGTACTCTCAATTCAGAGCTGAAAAGGTATGGCAAGATGTAGGAAAGCAGTAGAAAGGAGGCAACACTACGATTAGGTCAACCAGCCAAGCAGTATCTCTATACCACAGAAGATTATTATGTGCTCATACTTGCAGAAGATAGTAATAATTTGAATAGAGCTAATGAAAAGAGGCCAAAAATGTAGCTACATGTTTGATTTTCTTGATGTAACCGGTCTGCTAAGGAGAGCTGGAGAGTTGTAGTTTGTGGTTGTGACTAAATCCAGAAATCCAGTTATTCAGCTCCAGGGATGCCAGCAGCTATACAAACCTCAAAGAACACAAAGAGGCTGACACATTATCTTCAGTCAGGCTACCGGGTTTGGTCTTCATGCTAAGCTAAGCTCAACCCACGATTGAATGAACATGATCGTGTGATATTTTTAAAAAAAGCATAATTCAACAATAGAATAAAGCAAAAACAAATCATGTGCTCCCTAAATATGACCTGACCTTTTCTGGATTAGCCAATCAGAGCGCTTCCTTCACACCTTGAAGTTTCCTGGAGTCAGTCTGGAGGAGTAGCAGGTACACAACAAAATCATATACAAGAAGAACTTGTATACAAAGACTGCTGTGTGCCTGCACCGCAAACCAACACATCTTATTTAACCATCTGGAAACGCACCACAAACTGCAATATAATTAAGGCGTGAAGACCCAGAAAAACAAACTAATAGCGATTATACATGAATCCTCCAATTGTGAACTCAGACATCAGTAACAGTGAGCCTGTGTGTGTCCATCTGGCTCACAAAGACGCACTGAAATCACCGATGCAATCACACTGCAATGGTGCAAAGATTTGTCCCTGCTAAACACGCCGGACAAGGAAGGCTTCAGGAAAATAAGAAACACACTGGAGAAAAGATATGTCATTTTTCCAAAGTGGCTATACCTGCACTGTATGCAAAACATCGCATGGACAATTGTGATATGTTATTCACATTCCATGTTGCAGATGCAATGAATAGAGCACTAATAGGAGGTGAAGAAGGATGTGCAAAGATGTTTTAATTAACAGGAACATAGCACAATGCAAAGGTCAGGGCAGAGCTGGAATTAATCACTGTTGCATTTAAGGTCTTATTTTTATGGAAATTCTACCACTTTTTTAATATTTTATTCATATTGACCAGCATTATAGGAATAAACAAAAAAAACTTATGGTTACTGCTCCTCAAAGCGAAGGTGAAGGCAGGTCTGGAAGACGTTCAACTTCAAGTTTTATCTGTGTGACTGCCTCACATTTAGAGCACTAACAGCAGATTCCTCCATCGTAAGCATGCGTGGTGGTATTTATGCTTCGGGCTGGGCGTGAAGACATGGAAGAATTGAAGCGTGGAAGATGACAGATGTTGGTGGGTGGCACACTCAGGTCTCGTGGCAACTGAGGGTACACATTCAGGCTTCAAAATGCAGTGAGAATTTCTGCCCTGAGAGATGACAGTGTGAATATGAATGAAAATATGCAGCTTGTGGGGTTCCGAAATGTGAAAAACAGGACTGGCAGTATTTGAATTTGAGCGATTAAATGTGATTCAAAACATTTGTGGCAATCTGAGCCCTAATGTGAGCGCTTCACGTGATGATTTCATTTAAGCACGCCAGCCGTCTTAGCATTATGTTTACATCCTACCATGTTTTGTCCCTGGGCGCACATAAACACCAGCTGTTGGGGAAGTATTCTGTCCTTTGGTTTTGAGCTGTGTTTATTTTAGGACCCATTTAATTACAGTGCGTCAGTCTTCCACAGTGCATGTATAATGAATCTAAAATACTATTAAACAAACACAATTTGCAGTCTGACTGTTAGAATGTGATGGATTGTGATTTATTTTGAGATCTTAGGGTGCCGTGCAGGCTTAATAACTGATGATGGAGGATGCAATGCTTTTAGCTCCGGGTGAGCATGGATGATTAATTTTATGGCAACTTTTCAATTAGATTAAGTCTGATAGTGGCACTGAGGGAAGATCAGGAGATCAAATTTGATCCAAATCTAGATGGAAAGTGAAAGAGTCACTAGATTCCGCATGTTGCACATACTAAAGTTCATGTGGCAACTTCCTTAGGCATTACTTGATTGACAGCATGCTGTATAACGTGCACAGCATGTGACCTGTTGTACAGAGATGGTGTTGGGTGTTTGCCTGTGCAAAGGAAGCCAGTTGTGTATATGATAAAAATGCAGCACCAGCAGAAGCCCTCCAGCTTAACGAGCCATCCGTGCAGGAGACAACGCACGAACACAAATAAACAAGATTCTTCGGTATCATAAACCGAGATAAAAATACACAATGAAATACGCCTTAAGTGCTCACAGCACCTCCACAACAAGAAATGTGCTGCTGGTTTCTAAAACAAGGAGACAATTTCACAGCTCCTCTAAAATGGGATCATCTCAGTTGCTATAGCAATGGTGGCAGACGACCACACACTGAGAGTTTATGTCTGGCACAAACAAAATTTAGTAGCACACCGCAATCAAAACACATACCATACACACAAAATGGACACGCAGATGCCAGAAACATCTGACAGATTTAGGATAAATGCAGCAGTTACGTTTCACGTTATTGGGTGCAAATTCACTTTGTCCTCAAGCGACTTCCTCTCTAGCACACAAACACATTTCCCCCCTCCAACTTGACACATCTCTTCCTGCTTGTAGCGCTCTGTCTTCTCTGTGCTCTGACATTCCTTTCCTCCCCTGTCCGTTTTCATCCTGCTGTGATCAGACACTACTTCACATCATGCTCTAGTCTAGATCTGAAGGAGCGGGTATCATGCCTTCACACTCAAGCCCTGCCGAGATCGCTATCACAGTCAAGAGTTTTCCGACTTTCATACGGCGGCTTCTCCGTTACGATGCCCGTGGCTGTTTTGCAAAATGCATCACGGGACAAAGGAATAGATACGGTGCAGCTGACAGCTTCAAAGTGAATCATCTGTAGGTGCAGAGGCAGGATGCTGAGGTGATAGAGGAGGTGCAGCTCTGTACAGTGTGTTCCCCGTGGTGTTAAAATGAGCAGAAAATGATACTACTCTGCAGCCTTCAATGTGGAAAAACTACAAAAAATATCTCCCCTCACTGTCTACTATGCATACAACTTCCTGAGTGCGTTGCCAGTAGTGTGTTTGCACACAGCTGAATTTTCACTGAGGAAAACCATTGGTGGTTTATGCAAAGATGCAACAGGTGCAGCAGAAATGCTCAGTAATTATTCTTCTTTTTACCCAAGGCCTCTATTTGCACAAATGTTTGGGGTTTTTGTGTTTAAGCATGCAGTTTATCCTAGCTGTCAGGCTGGACACTCTGGACAGGTCGCCAGTCTTGCTACATCTACCCAAACACAACTTTTAGGATTAACTTATGCCTTGTGTGTGTGTTTTTTTTTATGTTAAGCCATTCAGCTGCCCTTGGTATACATACTGCAAGCACACCTGTCCAGCTTCACTTTGATTCAATGAAACCGCAAGGTACTGCCAGCCTCTTTTTTTCCTGCCAACATTTCACGCTGTGATAACATAAAGCTGCCGACACTCTGAAATCTTGCCACGTTTGCTCGAGTGCTGTATAGAGGAGGTGAAACCTGGTGGTTATCTGTCGAGATCCAGTATTCTGACATGAGTCTGTGAATGGCCTCCCCGTCAGTCAGTCACACGGTCACCTCATGCTGACATTAGCTCTCACTGAGAAGGCATAACCAAAGAGGATTTAACACTTGATCTCACAGAGACAGCTGCATCCAGGGAGATCACTTTCCTTTGTAAGGCACCTGCTGAAGGCTTAACGTCTTAACATCCAGCCATCTTGCTGGCCGTCTTTAAAAAGCTGCAGTTAAGGAATAATCGGGGGGGGGGGGTATTGGTGTTTAGCCTCTCAAATTGTTGTGGAGACAGCAAATAATGAAACTGTGGATGCCCTGAGAAAGGCAGGCAAGTCACTGCGAGGGATAATGTCCTGTCTTGCACATTATATTCTTCGACCTTTAGTCAGTTTGACTGTTGCAGGTAACACAATTAACACACCACCACTAAAGCTGCTGTAGCCCTTCACAGGTGGATAATAGGCTATCACAGAGGACAACCTTCCCCTTCGCTACAACAGGGCAATGTGCCATGGTTGACCTTTCCTTTTTCTTGCAGTGTCTGAACTGATTAGCTTTGCTCAGCGGCAGATATGCCACCCCTCGCCGCCACTGTCTAAAATCAGCCTGATAACGATTTGAGCCAACCGCTCCACTCTGACACAGCAGCTGAGATGCAGCGTGAAGGGGCGGTGGGCTGATAGCTGTTCTCATCTTCATATTCTAGCTGTCCTTGAACTCACTTGCTCTTTGAGGGCAGCAGATAACTCCTATCTACAGATGTGTTAATTGAGCTTTTTCAGAATGAAGGCAGCATATTAATGTAGTCTGGGGGCTCGCTGACAAACCAGACGAAAGCCAAAGCCTTGGGAAATCACATGATTCTAGCTGACCTTCATCTAATGGTCTGGGGACTATACAAAGCTGGGCTGAAAAAGCCTTGCCTGCACTGGTAAAAAAAAAAAAATAAAAGAACACATTATTTTAAATTACCCCCAGAAATACCCAGGAGCCATTGCATTTGGTGCATAAATTTATTTCAACATATATTAACATTTTGTATATTCTTTTTAAATTTGTTAAAGACACAGTACATACAGTATTTACATGAGATTCTACGACAAGATCTGCTGGCAAAAAAAATAAATAAAAATTAAAAAAACAGACAGAAGAAACCGGCTAAGAAGAAGGCTAACTCTCTCTAGAGCTAAAATAAAACTTGATATATTTTTGACACCTCATCATTAAACTTGACAATTCCTGTCATAACAGTTCATGAGAAACAACAGTTCACATTAGAACAATAGATAGTAGAATGATGATGCTAACGGCTCTGATTTAAAACAAAGCAACAGCTGCTCACATCAGAAATTTGTCCCGTCTGTGTGTTGAATCATGTATGTGATCTTATATATGCTGTGTTACACTTTGCAATACACCTTAATTGGTGTTATGCTGTATTAAATTACACTACTACTGTACCTTACATTTCCTAATGCACACTGAAGGTGAGTCTAATCCCGGTCTTTTTATGTAGATCCTACATTACCTCATAGAGTAAACACTGAGTTCTAAGGCAGAGCTAATTCCTATTTCACTACCAACTACTCAAGGATTACCTTTTGATTAATACTTTCGAGGCAGCCAGGATCTCAGCATACAGTGCATCCTTTTGAGAAGCCTTGATCTGGTCACCTCTGCAGAATCATAAGTAAAGATGGAAAGAGGCAAGGAAATTGATAGGGACCATCATCACCTTTGATTAGGTCTCATTTTGCTCTGCTAACTTGCTCATAAACTGCTGGAAAATGTCTCTCAGAAATGTGTCACTCAGAACAATAAGCTACTGGTTCCCAACCCTTTTTCATATGAAGGGACCCTACAGCCCTCAGAAAAACACTTCAAAAAATGGCAACTTTAAAGGTGTTCAGCTGAAATAACTGAAAATGGACAACATCGCTTAAAAGATATTATCTACCAATTTCACCAATGTATCCATTATGTTTAGGTAGCACTTTTGTTTCTACTTTAACAGTTTCAACTGTGAGTTTAAACTTTAATCTTGCAATTCCAACTGTTATTCAGTACAATTAATATCAATGTGACAGCTAGCAACAACGTGCAGCATAGACTGTATAAAATATCGACATAGTTTCTGCTTTGGAAAAATAAAGCCAATTCAGGAAATGCCCAAAAACCTGCATTCTATTTGAAGGCCTAAAAAATTTTTTTAGTCTTAATTTTAGCTAGATACGCTATTTGTTAGATAATAGATGACCAGTTATCCATTATGTTTATCAAACTTTTATTAGGTTTTTTTGGGGGGGGTTCTGTTCACTAATAATTAAAATTTTTTAGCAAGCTATCTATTTAGGTATTTATTCACATTTTGATATTACCTTTCTATTTTTTGCTCATCTGGCAAAGGGCAGAGTCAATGACGTGCGATAGCAAGGTGTCCGTCATCCGTATGTCCTTCCATAAATCACAAAAATCGCTCCTCCTCCAAAAGTATTGGTTACATTTTTGTGAAACTTACACATGCATCATTACCCAAATTGCACTCAAGGTCCTCATTGTTTTTTGATGTTCACTTATCAATTTTCATAAGAATTGCTACTCCTCCTAGAGTAGCAGTCAGATTTTAGTACAAGATTAATTTGTCCTGGATATGACTGTCTACGAGGCTCCTTCAGTTCTCAAAGTATTTCAGTTGTCATTAGTTTGTTTAATATTTCCAGCCAGTGACAACAAATCTCAACTTTCTTTCTGTACTTCACAGATTAATTTAACATTTGATTTGTGATGGGTCGTGACTGACAGTCTGGTGCTAATTTATGCATCCTGTTTGGTCGCTATTCAGTGCTCAGACTTGTTCAGTTTCTTCGCCTAATCCTTCCATTTACCCTGTGACTACTGCAGATGTCGCCAGGGTTTGTGAACCCATGGTTGGGACTCAATGAGCTAAGTCACTGTCATGAGGAGCTGTGGATGATCGCTCCCCCCCCCCCAATTGGGGTTCAATTAGACTTCAAGAAAAGGACAGAAGCTATTAAACCTGAGGAGCGCTGGTACTAATAGTACAGAGAGGTGATGAGCTGTCACCGGAGGAGTCGCTATAAGAGACGAGAACACATTCACACAACAGAGGCAGGCACACACACACACACACCTGACTGACTGACATAAGAGTTAAGCAATTCAAGCAGGGGAAAAAAAAAAGCTAATTAGCACGCAGTGAAGCGTAGAACATACTGTGCTTGTTAGATGCAGTCATAATAAGCAGTCTCTCAATGGAATCTGAAGCTGTAGCTCTGCTCTGTTAGGGAACAATGTTAATGGCTGACACGTAGGTCATCCTTCCAGACAGAGGGGGCTGCAGTAATATATTCTGAGTTACGATTGCAAGGTGTCAACCTGAAGAGCAGCCCCTCATTAGCCTTAACTGATCAAATGAAGACGGTTTGCTGCTCTAATTGACAAGCAGGAAGCATAATGATTTTACAAAGGGAATGTGTGTTGCTCATGATTGGGTTGGGGGTGAAAGGACATTGCAGAAATGAATGATTTCTATTAAATTTATTTGTATTTCCTGCCAGATTTAAGACCCAGTTAAATGAAAACCCAAAACAATCAAAGCAAAATGAAACCAGCAGCTGGTACGATGATATAAATAGTGATATTTCTACATATTACATTTTAAGGATAGACTATACACTCTGTCATGTTTTGATGCTACATATGATGCACTGACCCCGACAGTAACTGTAAAACCCTTTCCGGTTGTAGAAAATTAGTACAGCTACATCATTGAACTACCTGATTATTATAGAGCACTCCTATCAAATTATGTACAATACTGATTTTTTTTTCTCTAAGAGTTCATTTACAAAAAATCTTGTGCTTTTTTTTTTTTTCTTTCTTTTTAAAAAAACATTCGCGTCCAAAACATGCCCTGCTGTTAGA
>VUQK01023652.1:2636-13342 GCA_015106715.1 Bujurquina vittata | reverse complement strand
ATTTAACTACCTTATTATTAAAGAGCCCTCCCATCAAATTTTTTACAATACTGATTTTTTTTTTCTCTAAGAGTTCATTTACAAAAAATCTTGTGCTTTTTTTTTTTTTCTCTCATCCGAAACACACATACGCGTCCAAAACACGCACAGCTGGTAGAAAAGAAACAATAAAAAGCCATTTCTTCTCCTCTCCTGTGTTCACCGCCATTTTCACTCAGAAAATGTACAATCCCTGTGTTCTGTTGCGTTTAATTGGACATGAATCTCATTGAGAGCAGTTTAAAAGTGGCAGATGTGTCTTCCAGCCACTCAAAGGATTCTCATTAATAATAAAACAGGAAGTGACCCACTGAAGTGTCCTGAGCTGATGCCTTTCACTGAGAGTCTCCCTCTCAGTCTAGACACGTACATGAAAAGATGCGTCATACAAACTGCTACATTTTTTTTTTCTTTTTTCTCGTTGTAAAGTTTTATCTTGAAAACATCTATGAGTTTTATGAACTGGAAGTTGACAGAAAGTCCGAGAAATGGCAGTTGAAAGCAATTGCGTCGATTGCCTTCTGATAGCGAGCCTCTCTGTCTGAAGAGTGTCACCTGATCAGGAGGCTTTTGGGGATCTCCTGGATTTTATATTCTGAGAAACATAAACGCTAAAAGTAAAGAGACATGGAGTGAATCTAATTATAGTATCATAAGCACCACCACAGTGTATGTGCAGGAGAACACACATGTTAGGAGGGCAGAATGAGCTGCCTTGAGGAGTGACAGCAGACTCTTAAACACTGCCGGCATGGCTTCTCAGCTTGGGAAGCAGTCTTTGGTCACAAATCAAAAGCTAAATGGTATTGAATGTCAGTGATAAGCTGTCCGAGTATATATCACTGACTGACAATGCCCATTTCCACTCCTTGGGATAGGATCCTGAGCTGCTCTTTCATGTCTAAATTCTCCTTTTTCACTGGGTTCTCTGTGGTAGTTATTAACACCTCCTCACAGTTTGTTATTACTGTGAAAAGCCCTCGTAGTCTCCAGTGCTAGCGTTAGTGTGATCACACACAAATTTCAATGGCCGTTGCCATCACCATCTGGCCTTTGTTCTTGTCTCGTCCCGGAGACTGGTGCTGTCCAGACTCCTCTCTGGGAGACAATGGGTCGGAGAGGACACTACGCTTGAGTGGAGCTGGGCGCAAGCAGGACGTTCCTGGAGGCGTGGAAGGCTCGGGGTGTCTGTGGGAGGAACGTGAAGAAGTGGATGTTGAGGAGGAGGTGCAACTGCCAGTACACACTCCAGAGCTTGACCTCTCACCTCTCTTGGCTCGGCAAGATGCTCTGCGCCTGAGCTCGCTGACCAGCTCATATTTCACAAAGCAGAAGACGTCCTTGACTCCACAGCGTTTTTCTGGCTCAGCAGCGAGCAGCCTCTGAAACATGCGCAAAGCATCATCGGTGAAGCGGCGCCACTGAGACGGGTAAGTTCCCACGGGACAACCCGCTTTCTGCCAGCGCCGAAACTCCTCGTAGAAGGCATCAGCGGGCATAGCGGCCTCCCAGGGGAAATTGCCCGTCAGCATACAGAACACCAGCACGCCAAACGCCCACACATCCAGACTGGTGGTCACAAGAAAACCGTCTGTACGGTTAGCGCGGCAAACCTCTGGAGCCGTATAGGGGATGGTGCCGCTCACCCGTTTCACACGACAGCCCACGCGTCGGGTCATGCCAAAGTCAGCCAGCTTGATGCGGCGGCACTCGCGGTCAAAAAGGAGCACATTTTCTGGTTTGACGTCGCGGTGCACCAGGTTTTTACTATGCATAAAGTCCAGGGCCAAGCCCAGTTGCTGCATGCACCGTTTGACCATGTCTTCTGGAAGACCCACCTAAGAAATACAGAGCAAAAATAAAACAGGCGACTTTGATTAATGTGGTCTGATAGGTACATTACAATGTGTAGGAGGTGAGAGGTGACACAGGAAAAGGGCCATATGGTGAGCGTAACGTACTATTAAAAAAATTATGTTACATAAAGGAAAACTGAAACACACAGAATCTCAGTTCTGAGTCTTGCTTCAGCCATTTTTAATGAGTCTTTAGAAGAACCTTGAAGTCGAGCATTCCCTGCACATCAACTGGAATAGCACTAAAGGAAAGTGAATGCTTTGCACAGAGGAAACCGGGACAAAGACGAGGCTCCAATCCCGGGAGAGCTTGTTAGAACTGCCGTGTCTGAACATTGTGACTGATTGGAGCAGCTCCGGCTGACTGTGAGGCAGATGATTGGTGGAAGGCTGAACGATAGCGTTACCTGTGGGGGTATGATGTCGAAAAGGTCCCCGGCAGGTGCATACTCTTGTCCAAACACGTAGCTGTCCTCTGTCTCAAAAAGCACGTCCAGGACTTTGATGATAAAAGGGCTACAGCTAAGTGAGCCTGTTAGGCTGTATTCCCGCAGGAAACTTTTCAGCTTTGTCTTGTTCTTGGTAACGAACTTTAGTGCCATTTTGGTGCCTAGAAAAACAAAAAAAAAACACATATTACCATAGAGAAAAAATAAACACAGTTAAGCTCTGGTGTACTAAACCTGGATCTCAGATAAGTACTGCCAAAATTTAGCTGTCCAGCATTCTCCATGTGTTATCCAAACGGCACTTAATGTGAATTTGGAACTGTTTTTCTGATACTCTCAGGGAATAGAAAGATTTCCGACTACTCAAGCCTTCCTTTGTGACAGCTGCTGCCTTCATTCATATAAACACGTACAGTGAATGAAACTCACCTCCGTCACCAGCTGTTCGCAGTCACAGCTGGAGAATCTCTTTAATGCTCACACAGCACGATGAATCTCTGACACATTGTCATTCTGCTCCACGCCACTTTAAATGCTTACTTTACCGTGCTTCGACCGAGCCAACTCTCTAATCTTGGTTTTCTTACAACGAAAGATTAAAACCTAAACCTAAAAAATCCTTAACAAACCTTTCTAATTCTGCTGAAATTAATTCTCAGCAAAGTGCCTTGAGACTTTACAGCATGCTGCTCAGCCTTAAGTGGTTATGCTCAACTGCGAGGCATGCTGGTACACTGTGGATGCTGAGATCGTGACAATCTGCTATCCTAAATTTCAATTTTTATGCTTGATTAGATGGTTGACAGTCAAGGAATACAAATGAGACCGGGATGGAGGCTGAAGGGCTTCAGCACCAACTCACCCTGTGTCCTGTGTACCACCAGGTCCACCTTCCCGTAAGTGCCCTTGCCCAGCTCGCGGATGTGTTCATACTGTTTGGCTACATCTGCGGCTGATAAAGAGGTGATGGCCAGGGCCTGCATGTCCTCCACGGGCACCCCTCCACAGTAGCCCATTTTCGATGTAGGGGAGCCTCCGCCGCTACCCACCCGTCCTGGCCCAGATGGAGAAAGAGACAGGCTCGCCTTGACACTGTGGGGCAGACTGATGGGGGAGGAGAAGGCGGGTTAGAGTCAGATTGCTATGATGTATTCGTGTACTACATTGCATGTGTTTATTCTTCTTGAGTGTCACATCTATGTATTCTCGTCCCGACAGCCCGTCCCACAGGACGGTTAAACCAGAAAGGCTTTAATGGATCTCAATCTCAATGCAATCAATTCAAGGAGAGCAACTACAGGGGAGAACTTTCAGTAAGTGTATTGGACTTCCTGCTGTCCCTCTAGATCACCCTGGCCAGCTATCAAATGTGGCTGTTCTCAGACAGCACTTACTGGCAGACAGCTACGGGCAAATCAATACCAACAGGTAGAAGGACTAGCAAAAGGAAACACATTGAGAGTCCTGACAGTTTTAAGGCGTAAACACGCTGGTAAGACATGCATGCCGCAGATAGACACCACTCTGAACTGATTGCTGTCCATGTAAGTAATTAGCTAGGGTTGCTTCGCCTTCGCCTTGAAAATACATTTTAGTTTGTGCCGTGGTCGCTCCGAGTATTTCTGTCAAATTGCTCAAAGTGAAAAATAAATTACTGCAACGGAGAAGTTTTGGCTGGTTTTCAAAAGTGCTAAGTTTGAAATAGGTCAAACTGATCCTGTGAGAGTAAAAATATAGCTGGTTTAATTGAGTGCTCACACACACACACACACACACGCGCGCACAATCACTGATAACAAATTAAATATCAGGGACGAGTGGATGCGCATGTTTTGGTTACAATGTTTGAGCGAATCAAAGGAAAATGAAAGAAAACTAAAGCTATCAAGTAAAGTACACAAAACTGAGCTTTTGGTGAAATGAAGCAGAACACCCTAATGATCCTATCCATTGTCTCCGTCTCTGTTCAACCCAGCCCACCCCTCCCCTACTGACACACACAATCAACTTTAATCATCCAATCATGCACAGCAAGCGCACACACAACACTAGCAGGAACCAAATCAGCACAAACCATTTTGCTGATGGCCTTTTTCATCCATCATTCAAAGCCAACTGCCTTGCTCTTTGTTCTTCTTTCCCTGCTGCCAGTTTCTCAGCACCACTGCTTTAAAGCAGGTTCAAAATCAGAGCATCATCAGTGCGTTTGTGTCAACATCTGGGCCCACTTTGGTGTGGGGGTTAAACAGGACTTAACACATGGTACTAAATGTTCAGCTGATGAAAATATGGCACCGGATTTTTTTTTTTTCCTGAGACATTTGGATGGTGCTGCTCTTGTGGGAAGAATGTGATAAATATAGCTATTAGACAGCGAAGCTTAAAATAAGATGCAGCCATTTGCAGCCTTGTGTTCTTGGCTCAACACCCTTTTTTAAAAGAAAAAAAAAAAGACTGCAAATAGAACAAGCGCCCTGTGTACCCAATGTACTCTGCAGATAAGACTTGTTTCTTGATTTTATCATAACCGTGGAGATGGTTATATAAGACACTATGAATATTGTAGCCATCTCGTGCTGAGCGCGCTCGCTGTATGTAGCCTTCAGCAGAATCAACACAAGAGCCGATCATTGTCCAGATCAGTCTGAGGTCCGGGTTTGGTGATTAAACATTTAACAGGATGGACAAACAGACAGAATATTTCCTCTGACCGCCCACCCCGTGTGGCCCCGCGGCCTCCATCGGTCCAAAAGGGAGCTTTCTTGCTTGTTTACTGTCATACCTTCCAGTCAGCTCCACAGGCTGAATGTGGAGCATTACAGCATGGCTCCATAATCCCATTACTCAGCAGCTCCCACAAAGACAACTTCCCCCATCCTGCGTTTCCCTTGCAGAAATGGATTAAGAATCCCAAAATGTGAGAGGACGGTCAGAAGATGGTCCTCTCTGCACTGATATTGTAAATCTGAACCAGGAGAAAAAGCAGCCCGGTGGGTTTACGGTGCAGAGATGAGGCTGTGTGTTTTCTGGGAGAGGGCTGCGTGTGAGTGTTTTCACGCCCAGTGTTCGGGGAGGGGAGGCAGGTGTATCAGTCGCACGGTGTCAATCTATCAAAGGCCCTTTGTGTTCCTACCTCGGAGAGGGAGCAGCTGTCTCAGCCTCAGCACGACTCGGCATTCGTGCTCGACCGCTGCCACATGCCCCACTGATCTGCCGCGCTGCCCTCTGCTCCCCTCCTGTCCTCTCGGGCGGCTACAGACAAGGTAACATGCACATGCGCCACATACAGATGAAGATTTGGCTCGAGACAAATTTGCATGTCTGGGAGCTAGTCTTGTTCATTTTTAATCATCACAAAGCCTTTTTTTAAAACATCTCCCTGGACTGACTGCGTGTTCTAGTATTTGTGTTTCTACTGTTGCAAGAAGGCACCTAAAAAAAACTACTAAAACACAGTGGTTAATTTTCTTTTAGGAGCCCTCTTGACTTCCCTCATTCTGAAAACAGGCCTGTTTTCAGAATTCTTTTTAAAAAAAATGAGGCGATACAAGGTTTTTGATCAGAAGCAGCAATCTGCTTATTTATCCACATATACAGATTGATATTCTTGATCTCTTTAGGAATTATTGCAGTATAAATGACTGTTGCATCAAAAAAATCTTTTTAAAAATCAGGTGTTACTTCATTACAACCACAGCAATGGTCTGACACCTTCATGGCTCATCCAGGATTAAAGAGGCAGCAGTTCACCTTTTGTTCTAGATGGAGATGAACACCGTGATGCCAACAGCTTCCAGGTGTGCTCTCGACATGTGTTTTGTCCAGTGTGTTCTCAGCCTCGGATTAGATGGACGGGTCAAGTACTGTACAAGCAATAACGCTGCACGGAGAATAAATCCTGCTGGGGTGATCCTTTGATTTTAGCTGTTAGCTTTCATATAGTGCCACCAGCAGGTCCTAAATCGTGCCAGTCTTAGCAAAGAAAGTGAGTGCAGCCAGCTAACATTACAGCTCAGCTTTTTTCTTTTCCTGGAGTATCCAAGTCACAGCTCCCGACATTGACTGACACTGCTTGAGCGTTTTTCAAATTTATTTTCGTGACGCTTTGAGCACCGAGGCAAGTGGGAAAGCAGACATCTCTGCTCAGACTGAGCGATAAATTTCATATTCGGCTAAAGACACACTTTGAGACAAAATCCTTGCAAAACTGCACTCCGTCCTTTTGTGTTAAGAGTTACCGTGCAAACGCATTATTCCAGCAGGTCAACAGGAAGAACGCTTTAGTGCCGTTAATCTGAGCATTTCAGCGTTTGACTCAAAGAAACTCTGAGCGCAAGTGCGGCTTCACAGAGATGGCTGGAGACCCTTAACAGAGTCATTTGTTCTCCAAAGACAAACTGAAATAATGTCAACAATTCATTACCATAAGGAATCAGAGCTCGGAATCGTATCTGTCACATTAACACGGGGCTCATTAGGGAGAATAATTGTGCATTCAGTGAGCTATTGGATCTCCCAGTGTGATCTGTATGAGTGCCACAGTTCCAATGAACTGTGGCACGACTTTGATTATGACATAAAAATCAATATAAATACACATCATAGATAATAGTTTTGTAAAGATGAAAATCTGGTAGCCAGTCTCTGATAAATGCGTGTTAATGTGGGCAAAGCACACACACACACACACTGTCCTTATAAGCCCATTCCTGCTTCTTTCCTCCTATCCTTCATCTCTTTTGTGTATTGTTGAAAATATAAACAAGTGGCTAATGAAAGAAAGAAATAGATTGCAGAGCCTGCCTCGCAGCTTTACCTCTCTCTGTTACTAATGGACTAGTTGCTTGGCTCTTGGCAGAGGAGTCATTATGGGTGAGGACTGATCTCTTGTGTCCAATTTACTGTCAAAATGCCCAACGTGCCTCGCCTCTGGGTCAAAGTGAAACCAGCGAGTGAAATACGATGTGACTAATGCGGTTTCTCTTGCTGTCTGTCTGAAAATAAAACAACTGCATGCACTGAAAGACACAGATAGTATCTGTTTGGTCTGTCTGTGTTTCCCTCCTTCTGGTCTCACTATAGCTGGGCAGAATAAAAACACACATCATTCGATCAAAACTAAATGGCTTCCTCCAGACAGCCACTTGCAGGAAGGACACTCTGTTCTTTACTCAGGCTTAAAAACAAAAAAGCGAATCACCTTCGTCAGCAATATAAAACTTCATGCCCAGTGAGCTGGTGGGTTTAGTGCCTCCGTCCTGCTGTGATGTGATAGGTGAACCAGTATCCCAGACCACAGACGCTCACTTTGACAAATCACCTGCTGTCATCCCTGCACAGCTGCCCATATGGACGGACCCCTACTGGGACTGAGCGTGCTGTAGCCTGCTCCTGAATGGCCTTGCTTCTACCCTTTTCCCCCATCATCCCGCTCTTCCTCTGCTGTAAGCCACATACCCTGGCACAAATGCTGCAAGCCAGCTGCCTCCTGCTGGAAAGACCAAAGAACCTGTATGGGATAACCCAAGGTTAAATCTTCCCAAAAAAAGAGCTGAGTGCAGAGGTTAGCTGCGAGTGGTGATACTGCATGGACGTATCGGTTAAAGTCGACAATCAAGGCCTGTCAGTGACATAAAAATATGAAAAAAAAAAACACATCAAGAATAACAGCTATCATTATTGTACTTTATGATTAAGGCTCGGGGCAAATGCACTTCTAAACATCTGATTATAAACGCCAATCAAAATCAATGTCACAACCACCCTCACTCGCAGGCTACCCTCACTCTCTTACAGTCTCACATAGCCTGTGTCCCTATGATGTCATATACATGAGGAAATGAGACTTTAATACCAGATCAGTAAAATGGGGTTTAAATGGGGGCGTAGCTTAATGATGTAACAGCTCTATGAAGAGAGACACCCCCCCCCCAATCATTTCATCTTCCACTTCAAGGCAAACTAACACCATAAGACGATTTGTTATCTTCCAAAAGCACAACAGCCTCTAACCACAATCAACGCACTAATGCTGATTGCTCAGGCTGCATTCACTAACCCCCTTTATTGCTCTCTAACTACAGCTATGACAGAGTATTCATGTAACAACTAAGTAAAACCTAGGAGAGAGAACATACATAATTAAAACACTAATTGACCAGCTAATAGAAAAATGCCATATTAACGCAAATCAAACACAAAAAGCCTTAAAAAAAAGGAGGTCGCCACATTGTTATTCTTGCAACAAGAAGAAAAGAAAGAACCCAAGAAAAGCCAACAGAGAGGAAACACAAGTGCATATGCACAATCTGTACACTAATTGGGCGTCATTAGATGTTGCAGGATGTCGTCTGTAGGTATTTGTTTTGTCTGTGTGTTTTCATCCAGCAGGGGCGAGACATCCAAGCAAGGGGAGTAAAAAGCTATGCTATCCTAAGTGACAATTCATTTGCATTCTTTGTGCTCTCTGGGCAGCCATTTTTTACTGTGGCAACCACAACTGTGCCCCCTGAAACAGCTCCTTTTAATAAAGCGATCTAAATCTGGCAAAACTTTGTTAAAGACGGAGTATTAGTCACATCCATGTGGGCGTCAGAGACGGGTTTAGTTGGTGCTTGTGTGTGAGATGGAGCTGCTTATTGCCTGTTAAACTGTCTCGGGAAGCTACAGTGTTCTGCAGGGTTTGCTGTGAACATTTTGATGGACTTCACACTGTTTTTTTTAAAGAGACTAAAAATGTTGCCTTGAGTTTATGAATCAAGGCCCACTTTGATTTAAGATCACATCATTTGTCATTTTGAGGGGGTTTCTGGGATGTTTGCATCCCATCATGCCTGTGAATCTGAATGCATATACAATTTATCTTTCACACTGTTCAGGTCAATAGTGGATGTTTCCTACTTCACGAGGACAAAAATAAATTAATCTGCCAAAGCAGAAATAAATCTCAGCCATTGCAGCTCATTTATACAATTGTTGGCTGCTGCTGTTGTGTTTCATTAGAGTCCATTACCAGCCTCCAGCTTTTGCTTTTACTGGATTTTATAGTCAGCTGTTCATTTAAAAGCATTAGACAGCATTAAGGATGAGATATCACCTGTCTGCTCTGGACAAAGTCTGAAAGGGCCATTAAAAACGAGGACCATCCCGGATGCCCTCAAAAGCAGAAGGGGGGTAAGGGTGGTCCAGGTATTTTGAATAATGTAGATTAAAAAAAAACACACACACACACACACACAAACACACAAATCAGGTCGTTTCTTAACCATTAATACCAGTTAGAATTAATCAGAGCCTAGTGGTCAAAATATAAAGCTGCTCTGCTGTATAATAAGTGCTGACACTGTATTATGCTCCTGTATTATTTGTTGTGAGTGGGTCAAAGTTGAAAGTTACTCTGAGTCGAAGCACTAGATTTTAATTGAAAGAGCATTTAATTCAAATTTAAAATAAAAACGAGGACAATTTTTTAAAAAAAAGAATCAAATATGCATGTAAACATTTCCCACCTCAGCTCTTTCTTTCTCCCTGTGCAGTGTTGTGTATCATGCAGACTGACCCGGTTTGGGGCACCTCAGGGTGCATCTAGGTGTCACTCACCTGCTGGCGACCTGTCTCTCTCCTCCATGGTCCTGCATCCGCTCGGCGAACAGAGCCGCTGCGCTCTGCTCAGCGCTGACCCGTTTGCTTCTGCTGCCTCGGTTCTCCTCGTTGTTATCGATCACTTAGAAGCAGCATAGATTGATTTAAAAAAACAAAAACAAAAAAAAAAACACCTTAAACCCTTCGCAGTTCCGCAGCTGGCAGCGCTCGAACCAAGTCCGTCGCTGCTGCTGCGCTTTGCTCGCCGCTGGCCAGACAAGATGCTTTGCGCTGTTTCTGGAAATGCGCTTCAGTTTGAGACTTTCTTTGCAGCCGGATGAAATCAAAGCAGCATCTGATGCTTAATGCTGAGATGGGGACACATGCTGGGATCCCTCCTCTGTGCGCCCACCATCTGAACCTGCCAAGCAGCGGGAGAAGGAGGAGGAGGAGGAGGGTGCGTGTTTATCTTTCGCTCCTCCAGCGGTCCGCATGACCCAGTTCAAGCACCACACACACATTCACACGTACACACACTCAAAGGCGAACCCATTCATTCACATCCACGCAGGAAGCTCGGCAAAGCCCCGCTCTGCGCGCACAGATGAATTTGCATGTTCCCTCTCCCTCTGCGCGCAGCTCAGCGGCCCTGCTCTCACTGTCGGCCGGTCGGTCCGTTTCTCCGTCGGTCTGGAGTTGGGAAGTGGAGGGGGCGGGGTGGAGAGGGGGGGGGCGTCTCAGATGTTTCTCCTTTGCAGGTTCTACCAGTCAGTTTCTTCAT
>VUQK01023646.1:0-11405 GCA_015106715.1 Bujurquina vittata | reverse complement strand
ACACACACTAACACATCTGACACACAATAAAAAAAATAGTGGCGGATAGTGGTATACACATATATATATATATATATATATATATATATATATATATATACACACACACACACACATATGTGTGTCACCCTCAGGAGTGTATTTGGAACAAATCTGGGCTCTTCGGTGACACCTGGGACCAGGATTGCTTGACCTCGTTTGCTGTGCAGCCTTTCTGACTGGTCGGCTTTCTCTGCATTGTCAGTGTGCACACTGCAAAGAGAGCAGCAAGGAATTTGACTCCCACAATCTAAATATTAATTTTGTAATGTCATATTTTGTTTTTGTGTGTGTGTGTGTGTGTGTGTGTGCGTTTGTGTGTGTGTGTGTGTGCGTGTTACCAATATGAAGAAGCACACTCTGGCCCCTTTTTATGTTTCAGCACACAACAGCATTGGCTAATGTTTTAGTGAGCAGATGACAATCCAACAAGGCAATGCACAATTAAAGCGTTAATAAATGAGGTCACAAATACCAGCAGCACCATGGTGACATGGAACAGAACGGGGGTGGTAAGCGACATATCGAGGATACTGCACCTACATGTTGGAAACAGACTAATGAGAAGCGATTTGGGGTTGGCCCAACATATAATTACCATCCCCACCTCTCCTGCTCAATGAGGCCTGAGGCCTCCTGGGAGAGGCCTATTTCAGTCAGGTAATGGAGAGCCCATGCCCAGGAGCGGATGATCAAATTGTCTGCAGCAATCTGCTTTTTTGCTCTCGTGATTGTCCCCAAAGACCTAAAGAGCTGACCCAAGGATTTCATTCCCTTTTATTAGAGTCAAGCCAGCTTTAGAAACAAAGCTCTCCCCCAACATCACAGTTGTTGCATTGTGGCACAGGAGTGCAAGTTCGTGTGCAAGTGTATGAAATGGAAGCCCAACGTCACTGTGATTTATGTGTTGCTAACAGGACTCTAATAAACACACAGTTGGGGTGTGAGGGGCCAGTTCTGCTACTGGGAGAGGAGCATGCTTGCATTAATGGGCCAGAGACATGGAGAAAACATCCATCCATACAGTAAATGTCTGCACATGGTAATCACTGAATGTTTGTTTTTCTGCTGATATCTGCTCAGTGTTGCACTGAACCATAAGACACTGGTTACAATGTGGATTCATTAGAACAGTTTGGGACAAGTATGCAAACAGACAAATAGTTCCATAATGAACGTAAGTATGAGAAGTACAAGGCAAAGGTGAATTGCACTGGGAGTGTCTACCACTGCCCTCGCTGTGTGTGTGTTGCTGGCTGTTCTATCCTGGCAGTGTTCTCTCTCATATGTTTCAAAATTGGCAGGTGTGTTTTGGGGGACCTAAATAGGTGCAGTGACAGTTTTGAAGTACTTTGATGCCAGCTTAACACTTTTCTGTAATCACAAAATAGTTCATCAGGGCAAGAGCACTAAATCAGACACGTTGCTGCCCTTTTGGAGGAGCTTGAGACTGAACATGGGGACACACAGTAGGTTACCCCCCAGCTGTGTGGTAGAGCAGCCTCGGAAATATCTAAAAAGAGTATGAGAGTTTTGTGAGAAGGCAAGAGCAATCCTGAGCGCTCAGATAAAGAATGGAAGGCGAATCTCGCTGTTGATGTCACTTTAGCCCAAAACCACACTAGATTTCTCTCCATGAAAATGAACAAAGAACTGAAAAACTGCACATGAAGTATTGAATTCAATTTGATTTTTATGTATATAGAGCCAGATCACAGCAAACAGTCCCAGGACCCCCTTTGAGCAGCACTTGGTGACAGTGAGAAGGAAAAACGTTACTCTTCTGGGAAGTCTTTCCACAGGTTTAGGAGTGCTTATGGGATTTTCTGGCCGTTCCTCCAGAAGCACATCAGTGAGGTCACAGCTCGTGTCCTGCACAGGTTACTGATGGAGGCACGGCTGCTCTTGTACATGCTGACCTCCTTGGGTTGGGAGGGACTGATGTGAAGTCAACTATGAAAAAGAAGGTTTGTTCCCAGTTTTGACACCATAGCAAGGCAAGTTTTCGTTGTTAGCATTAAGGCTGCTCTTCAGGCTCACTTTGTGTGTTTTTATGTTGTTTTTAGCAGCAACACAGGTTAGCCGTGTGTGTATTGTGTGTGTGTGATACTGTTGTAAGCTTTTGAAACAAAAACTTTATATATAGACGTCAGCCTGTCTCATTCTTAGGTGTTGTGTTATTTTTGGAGCTTTTAAATTTTTAGGTATCTCTTTGAGTGCATTTCTGTTATTCTACAGTTTGAAGTTTCGGGTCTTTTATTTGGTAGGTTGAGTTTGGATCTCATTATTTTATAGTGAGGTGGAAAACAGACTCTGATTTATGTGTTTACTTTAATCTTTACCTTACTTTAGTCCCATTTAATCCGATGGAAACTGTTTTCCTTCTGTTCTGGCTTCTGTCTCAAGTTTATTATTTCCGCCTTCTCACTGTTAATTCTGAATGTTAGTGTGACTTTATTGCATCGGTGTTTAAGAAGTTTTCTTTTTTGGTTATTTCCTATAAATTTGATAATTAGTTGAGTTTTAATTCCCACTTGTGATTGCCACGAGCACTTTAGGCAGTTCCTCATACACCACCTGTCTCTATTTCAGCCCTCTGTGTATGTATAGTCCTGTTTGTCATTGTCAATACTCAGTTTTGTGTGTCTGTGTCTTAGATCATTCAGCTGACATGGACATTTTATCTGCTGTTATAATAAATGCAGGTCTACAAATGGACCTGCATTTATTCCACAAAAGGAGCTGCATATGGGTCTATTTGTGAAGTAAAACCCAAGATTGTCACGTCAGCTGACAGGATGAAGCCTGAAGATGATAGGATTGGATTCTGACTTCAGCTTCAAGCCTCACAATTATCACACAACTGCCTTATTTCAGCTTCTTTGACACTGAAACAACTATTTAAAAGTACAAGAAAGCCTGGCTTCTTGGAAGCAAAATATAAAGAAATGTAAGGATGACTCAAGACTTTTGCACATTACTTTAATAACCAGAGTGTGTAAATAACTTAACAGTCAATTAATTTGATCTTGAACATTCGTTCTCCAGCTCTCTGAAGGTCTTCCAAAGTTCTTCTTTGCCTTTCACTAATTTTCAGTACGATCCGAGTACCTGATCATTTTCAGATGAGCCACTTACGACTGCCCTCCGAGTCATTCAAGCATAGAAAGGCGCCAAACTCAAGAGATAAATCAGTGATGTGTTTGCATATCACTTCACTGATGGTCTACTGGTTAAAGCAGTGGGCTGGGAAGCAGAGAGGCCGGGTTTGCATCCCGCTCAAGGCAACAGCTTTTTTTTGTGGGGAGGCTGGCGCAGTGGGGAGGCGCTTGCCTTTCAGCCGGGAGGTTACAGGTTCGAGCCCCGTCCCGGCGTTGCGTTTGTGTCCTTGGGCAAGACACTGAAACCACATTGCTTAATGGTAGCGCTGGTCTCTGGCGGCATGACCGCAGATGCTTGTCTCTGGATGAGTGATCTGAAACTCTCTGTAATTTCCCTGACGGAACCCTCCCAAGGTATTAATAAAGTTTTAAAAAATATATATATAAGAGACAATAGCAAAGAGTCGGTTTTAAATTGCATCTTTAAGCACTTTGTTAATAGCAGCTAGTTGCAAACACACATCATCGGTTCTCATTTATTTAACTGAATCTACAAAATGATATTAAAGATAACAGTTTGACAGGCATAAAATTGTATTTTGCACCAAAGAGTTGATTCCAAAACAGCTATTAGCTGAAGAAAAAAAGGGACAAGTGGAGGACAAAAGAAGCGGCAGGCCTAACACAGATGAAGAGTATCTGAAAGTGAAGGAGAATCCAGCAAAGACCTGAGACAGAACCTGAGAGATGAATGTGGCACTTGAGTTCTGCGGTCTGTTGAAGCCTCATCACAGACGGTCTCAGTGGAAGGGTTAGGGTTAGCACTAAGCCTAACCCTAACCCTTCCACTGAGACCCTGTCAAGAAGCCGTCCTACAGGCAGGGAGAACAGACCTTACTGTATGGAGTAATGAAGCCAAACCCGATATCTTGGTTCAAACTGTTGTCACAATGTACAGAGGACGTCAGGATGGAACCTGGTGGAAGCCCTGTCAGGGTTTGTGGCTGCAGATGGGGATGTAAGACCATCGGGAAAGCTGATTGGCTTCCTGGATCGTCCAGAGCCCAGACACCAACATTACTGAAGCAGTGTGGGAGCATCTTGATGGAGAATGGAACAAGTGGCAACCAACATCCAAAGAAGAGTTTTGAATGTCCTTTAAGCGCCTGGAGAACGATTCCTGAAGACCATTCAAAGGAATCAGCACAAAAAGCTGCCTATGAGCGTTCAGGCTGTGTTGAAGAACAGAGATGGTCACAGCAGGTACGTTCAGGCACGTTAGAACTGTAGAAACTTTGTTTTTGCCTTATATTCTGAATTTCTCTATACGGTTCAACAGCTTCACCTAGTTCTAGTAGTAACGTATAAAGCAATTAGGGGTGATTCAGGACAATCAGTATTGTATTCCCCACAGCTATTAAAATGATATTTGTGTATTGATTCTTTTAATCCTGAAAATGCAGGCTAATGAAATATTGTAGTGAAACTACCCGGACAATAATAGTTTTCTACAGGCATCATCTTTTAAATTGGAAGAAACGAGATGTTACTTTTGAACACACCGCTCTAAGCAGTCACTTTATCCCACAGGGCTCAAAAAGATCAAGAATGACTGTCACATACACATTCATAGAGAGTGATTAGGAGGAGGAGGGAGTGAAAATGATGAGGACTCTCCTGCCCTCCCTGTGCTACAAGTATTTTAGCAGAAAAACAGACGGAGAAGTGTAGATAACTCCACGCCACGCGGTGATCACATTGTTTGCTATAATTAAACTCTGCAATCCCCGGTGGATTTGCAAAGAGACTTTAGTCAGTGGGAACATGTCACGAGCTCCCAGCAGGTTGTTTGTATTGTCAGTGATGGTTTATCAATACCCTGGATCTTAATCTTTCTTTCTCCGGCACTCTGCGGTCCCCGGGCTTTTCTACATCGACCTTTATCAGCTGGTATTACTGCGTGAGTGAATGACTTCTGCTGTGAAGAGAGATTGTCTTTAAATCCCCATGGAAATTAACCTCAACACCAATGTTTTGCTTCCTATATCCGCTTTAATGGCTTTTTAATGAAACCATAAAAGGAGCCCTTTAAATTTAGCAATTACCCGTAAAACTTTAATGTTCACACAATGAGTCATTTCAGCCATTTTTTTTGGCATTGCAGCCTAGCACACGGCCTTTCAGAGACATGAGGTCGCCACCGATTTCACACTATACAATAATAATATCATGTAAAAAGAGAATGTGGATGATGATTTTGATGGAGAAAGTCTATAAAAGATTTATCAATTTTTCCAGATCTCAAACAGCTGCATCTGTGCCCTCAAAACACAATAATGGCATCCATATTTGAAAGGAGCTGTGGCTTGGAGGCATTTTATCATAATCATAAACTATTTCCCTCAGGGCGAGACCCTACTTCTTCTTTGGGCCTTGACACCAGAGGTTAGTGAGAGGTGAGCGTCTCTATCTTGAGCATACAGAAGAATGGACTCTCACATGTCCCCGCTGGCCCTGAAGGCGATCAGGTTCAGGCATCCATACAGTGAAAATGCTCCCTGTCCAGTGCCCTCTTACATTCATCATCACCCTTATAATGTCTGGAAGAAATATGCTGCTGTAAGTATCATCTTTCATCGGTGTCACGGGGTGAGTCTCCCATTTGTTCTGAAGCCATAAAGTTCCTGTGATTCTTGTGGGCAGTCCCTGCTCGACTTGTAGGGCTGCAGGTCTGCAAAAACAAAGAGACAACAGGGACTGGGCAGTTGTGGGGGTAAAAGGGGGTGATCAGTACAGCCACACTGAGGTTTTAGGATTCGGCTTAGCTTTGGTTGTATTGCACTGATTCGAGCTGTCAATTCCAGGTATGCAAGCAAAATTAAATATTATGAAATATTAGTCTAATATGATTTTTATCTTTTCATCACAGAGGAACACTTCCTTTCATTGATTTAATTTATTTGGCTGCAAAACATGGTTTTTGTACCAGTCTGGGGGGCCTTGTTCTACTTTTACTGATTAAATTTCTGGCCAGAACCTGTCTCCACATTTTCAAACACTAATAGCAAAGCAGATGAAAATGGAACAAAATAATTACATTTTACCCCAAGAGTAGGTAAGATGTTGTGCTAAATAAAAACAATCTGGCCCTGAAAAGGCCAAATCTGTACAAGAAATATGCAGCAACAAAAAAAAAAACAGTCATAAGCACGGAAATGATATGTTGATGTATTCATCTCTAAATAAATTACCTACTCCACAACCTTTGCTGTTCTCGCAGCCATTACGACTTTTATTGCCTTGATGGTCTGACTCTGGATTTATGATTCCCTCCCACAAAATATTCCTACAGTAGCGCCTTCCTTTCCTCTGCAATGTGGCAGGAATTTTGTCTTCAATATAAACTTTGACTGAGCGTAACTTTGGAGTGTATAAAATCTAGTGTTTGCACAAACTTAATATATCGGAACAAGGTACTTCTGTGGCTATTTATGCACCGAAAGCTGCTGAAGGAGATAAGCTGGTACCCTGCTAATAGCAGAAACTGCAACTGCTTGTTTTATACGTTCCTTTGTCCAAGAAATGTTCACAAAAATGATCAAAATCATCAGCTTCTTGTGTGCTAGGACCCTAAAATGCAGACTCTGGAGACGAGATGTAAACTCAGAGAGAACCTCAGCTTCAGCACACAGTGGAGGGACGTGCAACAACCTGACAAAGAACTGACCAGAACACATTTACACACCAGGAACGAGACAGCTGGGAGGCAAACACGGGAAGCAAAACTAACCCTAAAGCACAACAAAATAAAACAGGAAGTAAGAAAACACAAGGACTAGGGCACATCAACAGGATACACAATAAGTGCACACAGCCACAATCAAAGAACACATGGGAATCAAAATATCAAAAAAGGCCCAGGACCCTGACACAAGCTATGCTTTTAAAAAGGGAGCCATGTTTTGTCCATGTTCATCTGTTATGTGGTCAGCTTCTTGTTACATTTCTTAACATTTTACAATGTATCCATTTTTTATGTATGTTTGGTGTCCCAGTAGTATTTATTTCCCATTTTATTTATTTTTTTAACACCAAGGCAACACCAAAGCAGCAGTCGTACGCACACATGGCCTTTAATTGTGCCCAGGTGTAAGTGCACCTGCTGTTGTGGCTGTTGTGGTCTATAAATTAGAGGGTATGGTTGAGGTAATCATTAGAAAGAAAATCTTTCAAAAATGAAAAATGCTAGCCCAACAAATAGAAACGTCTTTTTGAAGACCATTATTGTATCTGAATGGTGAATGCAGACGTTTGGCTCTTACATGTCCTGTGATGACAGAAATAGATTAAATATGTGTTACACACATTTCAACTACAGGCTCAAAAACATTTTTATGCCCTCTCAGTTATATGTACTCTCCAGGAAGCGATCAATTAAAGTGCCTCATTTACATTTTAAACATTTTAATTTGAATGTTGTGCATCGCTATGAATATTTACCTCATTCTAGTTGAAAAAACCAGAACTCGACATGGTTCTGAAACATCCGTTCTCTAAGAAATGTTCAGAGCAATTTCTGTCCTACATGTTGGACTGCCACAAAATGGAGCCGAGTAAGATCACATTTGAGTAAAATTAAAATCTAAGGTCTTTACACACATTGGAACCCTCCTCCATGTATGGCGCACACACATACACCATAAAGTAAAGCGTTGGTGGAACAACGAAGAATTCTTGAACTGGCCGTCATCCAAAAGAGTGAACCTGTGAAATCTGTGAAACATACATCACGAAGAAGTTGTGCCGTTAGCTTCATCACCTCCAGATGCTGTGTGCTACATTGTTAGGAGGTGATGGATGTGATAATTAGTTAAGCAGTTTCAAGCTGTAGTCCTAGTTGATACAACACGCTGTCATTCGGTTGACTGGCCAAATGCTTTACAAGAATAGGTCGAATAGTTCCTGCAATATCTTCTCTCTTTCATCTGTCCTGATACAATATGTACTGTGTGGATTCATGTACTTGTACGCAGAGCGCAGTTTTTCCAATGCTGAAAAAGTCCACGTTTGGAAAGTGAAGGGGCTGTGGTGACCTAATTTACTTTGTCCCTCAAAGTAATGAACAACAATAGAGTTTTGCTTTGTTTTTTTATGCATGCGGGTGGACAACTTTTACACGTTAGTTTAACTTTTATTAGTCATATGAAAGAACGTTTTCATCGGACTTTATGAGGTCAAAAGCTAAATGTGAGGCTTTAGCTGTCCAACAGCTAAACCTTAGATTAAGCAATAGGACAATGATCACAAACATAGCAACAAATCTACAACTGAATGGCTGGAAAAGAAAAGACTCAGTGACCGAGTCAATGTCGAGACCAATTAAAACGTCCTCATTTACCCTATTTTTGGTCATTTTCACACACTTTCTGTATGACGGCCATCAGTGACGTTAAGGAGTATGAAGAAATGGCCTAATGTTGATTAAAGTCATAATGTCTACTGTGATGTTCCAAAACGTGATGTTCTAATTAATCTGTTCTAAAATACACGTTTCTTCACCACATATGTATTTTTCTTGTATTTTTTGGATTCACTTCTTGGAATTCTTTTTAACACTTCACTGACCTTGATTTTCTACATGCAAAGGAAAGAGTTTAAAAATGTCACAGAAGAAATGAAGTCTCGTTATGACCTCTAACAACACTCTCAGGCTGAATTTTGAATTTCAGACTACTTCAGTGGGTGCCCTATAAAGGGTTAAGAGAGCAGTTTATAAACAAATTCCAGCAAAAATTAATGAACTAAAGTCCAAATCAAAATAAAGAAATAAAAAGCCAGAATTCCTCCGAATAATGAGAGGCTGATGAAGTCACACATAAAACTGTTAAAAGTGGTTTTACAAGTGACAGAATGATGGGGCGCACTTTTACAGACTCCTGTGAAAACGTTTGCTTTCACATCGCTGTGCTCACCCGAGGTTTGACAAAGCTCAGGATTGGTTAACCATCAAACCCCATTACTAACTCTAGCACTAGAGGGTCCGAATGTAACATTTTTTAAAAAGTTATGTGCAATAACTGATGCTGAAGTTGTACATCTGTATATAGGATATCTTATAGTTAATTTCTGTTTATGCCCTTTTAAATTAATTATGGCTTTTTTAATTACGTTAATGTTTATATTACATTCTTTTAAGTGCACCAAGAGGGGGGAGGCTGTAACCCAGTTTTGTTGTGCAAATGTACACCTACAATGTGCCAGGTTTAGCTAAATTTCAATTTTGTTTAACTTATTTAAATTAAGCAAGAAGTTTATACATTAACTCAAAGTGGCACATGACTTAGGTCTCAGAGAGTTAAAGTATTTCTTTAGCCAGGATCATGCATCCCTGTCATGCTTCCTACCACATCCTGTCCATTCAAATGCATTAGCTGCAAAGTTGTCTGTCAAACGTCCCCATGTACACAATCAAAGGTTTGCAATCAAATCTTTTTCATTTCACATTTAGCCATGAGACTGGATTACCAGATACTGTACGACGCCTGTTGTGTCAGATAATAAATTAGAAACACTTCCCCTCCTTTAAAACTGTTGACATGACAACAGTTGGTGAGTCGCTCATTGCCTTCATTTGTCATTCTGTACAGCGCATTAGTGTTCACATGTAGTGTTTAATCATCATCATCATCTGCAGTCACTTGGTACGCAGACACACTCTTAACCTATCAACAGCATCACTGAATACAAGATACACCAGATCTGAGCATTTATTACGAGTGAATGTCTCATAATCCAAGTCAAGATGTTCACTTTGAGACATAACGTTCCTCTCTGTAGGTCCTTTTTCAGTTCCTATATCTCAGATCCTGTACTGCACTATTAATATTTTTTTTATCTCGCCCAGCTCATACTTTCTGACATTAGACTAATGATCAGATCTTTTTTCATTTTTCTGAACCTGCCATGCCCTTTATAGAGCTGTATAAAGTTTTTCAGCAATAGGTTAAACAAATGTATGAGGCAGAGTGGCTAAAACTTTGTAGGCACATTAATTGTATGTATTTAATTTCCCAAACATCAGCTCATCCCAGTATAAATAAATAACTCCTTCAGTTAAAATCTAATCAGATTTCCTTGTTTGTAAAATGCACCAGGCAAATTAGGTTTGACATATAGTGTTGACTCTATTGTAAACTTGATTTTGTAGAAAATTGCTTCAGCAAAGTTGGAGGTGAAGCACAATGTGTGGCACTGTGACCTTATGGCGACACAGATCTGAGTTTATTGCCTCTCATTAAAGAAGGAGATGCTGTGTAAATTGTAAGTAGAAGAAGAATTGATTCATTTAAACCTGCGAGTACCGCACAATAAAAGAGTCACGGATTTAAACGGCTCTGGCTGCAGTCCACACCTGAGGCCTGTGGTGTGAAACAGGATTTGGACTTCAGTGTAAACTTCACTATTACAAAGGTAATTCACTGCTTCCCAGGAAACATCTCGTTAAATTATGTTGCAGAACATAACCTGCTATGTTGTGTTCCTAATCCATAAGGTTTAATGTGACGTTTAGGAGTGTTCATGGGAATTTCTGACCGTTCTTCCAGAAGCACATCTGTAAGGTCAGACACTGATGTTGGAGAGAAGGCTCACAGTCTCTAATCCATCCCAAAGGTGTTCTATCAGGCTGAGGTCGGACTCTGTGCAGGCCAGTCAAGTTCTTCCACACCAAACTGGCTCATCCATGTCTTTATGGAGCTGCTTTGTGCACTGCTGAGCAGCCATGTTGGAGCAGGAAGGGCCATCCCCAAACTGTTCCCACAGAGTTGGGAGCATCAAATTTTCCTAAATGCCTCAGTATGCTGAAGCATTCAGAGTTCCTTCCACTCGAACTAAGGGGCCGAGCCCAACTCCTGAAAAACACCCCCCCCTCCACCAAACTTTACACTTGACACAGTGCAGTCAGACAGGTACGGTTCTCCAGACCCAGACTCCTCCATTACCTCACTGGAATCCACCGAGCCCCCGAGAGCGACCCATTCTTTCACTGATGCTTGCAGAAGCAGTCTGCATGACGAGGAGATTGCTTTGATTCCCAGGTTGATTCCCAGTGGAGGGCAAGTGTGGTTAGATAATGGAAAGCTACCCTGGCTATGCTGAACGTACTTGTAATACAGGCTCCTGGTTCACAATTTGCACATCAAAAAAATCCCCCCAAAAACAAATGAAACAAATAACAAAAAAATGTGACAGGGAAGGCTTCGATCT